>APFE031402469.1:128463-152686 GCA_000404065.3 Pinus taeda | reverse complement strand
ATCTCAGGGGATGATATCCCATCTACAAGATCAACTAGATTAGCACAAGACATGTATAATCATAGGCATATAAGTAAATAGACATCATTTCAACCATTATCCAATTACCATGCATAGATATACCATAACCATGAAAATGTATGCATAATTACATATAGGAACTAACATGCATAGCAAATGCATAACTGACATGCACTCATGATGACCACATGCAACAACAACACCATCAACTTCCACATGGTGACACAACTGCAACAATGACCACCAACATGAATACGCAACAAACACATAGACCACAATCATAAATAACAATTAAGAAACCGACATGTATGCACGATAAAAACATTCTTCCCATCCATTCCAAACGGTTGAACCATGCTTTTATACCACTATGTCGTATCAAATATCACCCAAAGAGAACAAAAACCAAAAACCACCCAAAGGGAACTGAACCCACTCTAATACCACTCTGTAACACCCTCCTCCTACATTTACCCAAGCTAATCAGTCCACCAACATAAAAAAGTAAGGAAGAGTTACTATGATATGATTCAATTCCCCATGTACAGTTAAGGAAGTGGAATCGACATACCAAACACTAAATTGACCTTTCTCAGGAGCTACAGGACCCCCAGGGTCTAACCAACCACTCCAGGTGCCCAACCTTTGAGTTAGATTTCTTTTTTTTGAGTTAGACCCCCAATCACTCCCATGACAAGCCCTCCGAGTGACTGAAACTCTCCAGTCGCTCCCACAGAAAGGCATCCATGTGACTAAAGCCTTTTTTAGGTAGTTATGTGCCAACAACCCCAAAATTTGAACCACTTGTTCAGAGCTAGGACTCAAGCCTTTGCCCATAACTTGATGAAATTATCAAAAATGATAACTAATAAGAAGATCCAACCTCTGATGCGAAACTTGAATAAGGAGCTAACCATAGTCATCTTAACCATGATAAACGGATTGTAAAACACATCCTAAATATGTAATTTACTAGTCATATAAACACATCTGAACATAGAGACCTTATATTTATCTGAGATTTGTCAAGAGCGATTGATGCCCTCTCACAATATCTTCATTACCATCTATTAGGTGATACATTCATTAGAATTTCATTTAATAATCAAAACATGACAAGATCCATAACCAAAGTATGTCATAAACCATGCTTATAACCATCGTATAACCAACATAATAACAATGATAGCACAACCATTAAAATTAGATAATAACATGTACATTTACATAGGGAAAACATGAGGAAAAGAGCTCTTATGAACATAAGAAAAGGTCAACCAAGTCAGGGACTTGCACATACCACCCGACCATATATTGTGTTGAACCAAATCTTTCTTTCAGCCAATAAACTTTGTGCCATATTCTAAGGATGAATATGGGACTGACAACAAAACTGATCAGGGCTTCCTCAGGCTTTACTATATATGCATCCAATATTGGTCAAAGATTCCAAGGCCGGAAACCCTAATCTATATAAGCAGGCTTTACCACAATCCTGCGAGAAATTTTTAGGCCTAAAAAAGAAACATACACTACCATGGTTTGCCACAATCCCAACATATACTGGTCCACGGATCACTAGCCCTATAAAAGCATGGATGCCTCCATATCTCTCCACCTAAACCATGAGGAATTTGTCAATCTCCACCCTCTAGGATTTATCATGCATCCCTCCATTACCATTCAAGGGATTTATAGGCCCAACGAGGGTATTCACAACAAGGCTTTACCATGTATTCAACCATTATTGTTTAAGGGATTCCTAGGCCTTTTGCTATTTCCTGAGACCACCCCACTCAGTTTCGAAACCATCCAGAAATCCAGATCAACCAAGTAAGAGAAACAACGTCACACCATGGCTATCTAGAATTGGAAATCTAGCGATGAATACCACTATCACACCTAGAAAAACCCATGTGAATGACAACAAGAGAACCAATAACACAGATGCATATGCCATGTGTGCCAAAACTAGAAAGGAAATCATACATGGAACTCGATACCTGAAAGTAATCCCAATGTAGCCAATTTATCCCACTCTTCCTTGCTTGATCTTTACTTCCATTGATTTGTTGTCCTTCCTTTTCCCTCCTTCCTCCAATGCTATAGTGCTCCAAGAATGCTCTAAGTGTGTGAGAGCAAGAATGAAGAAAGAGCTCCAAAACTAATCTGACAAAAGGTTATGAATTGATCCCCAAAATCCTTTTTATTAGTGAGGTTACTATTTTCATCATTTTCCATCATTTTCCCTTCATTTTCCTCCTCACGTGAAACTGTGACCTTTCACCTTCATTTTCTCTTAATTTCCATTATTTTCATAAATAAAATGCCAATTAATGCCTCTTTGCCTTTCCAAATCCTTTTCCAATTTCCCTTAGCCATAAGAAACCAAGTGAACACCCACACTAGGATGTTTTTCACAACATTCATCTTAGAATATGTGTCCCATGGTCTTGGTCTTATTTTTCCTTTATTAATTTTATTACATAACCCAGGGTTGTTACAATTACGGTTGACCATGGTTGATCATGCTTGACCATTTTTCACCATGGTTGACCTTAGTTCACCTTGGTTGAGGATGTGCGACCATGCTAACCATGTTGATCTTAATTGACCTTGGTTGACCATGGTTGATCATGGTTCACCACTATGGTTGACCATGGTCGATCATGGTTGACCATGATCAACCTTGGTTAACCATGTTAATCTTGGTTAACCATGGGTGATCTATCCAAGTTAATATTAATAATCAACCATGGTTGATCATGGTTGACCATATTCAACCATGATTGATAATGGTTTAACATAGTTGACAATAGCTAAAGCTAGTGTTGTCATTGACAACAATTTACCATGGTTGACAATTGGTACCATATTCAACCATGTTAGACCATAGTTGACTACGGTTGAAAATGGTTGATCATGGTTAAGCATGGTTGGCCATGGTTGTTCATGGTTTACCATAGCTGATCATGGTTGGCCATGGTTGTTCATGGTTTACCATAGTTGATCATGGTTAACCATGGTCGACCATCGTTGACCATAGTTAATCATGGTTAACCAGGGTTGACCATAGAGACCTTGATTGACCATTATGGTTGAACATATTCAACCATATAGACCTTGGTTGACCATGTTCAACGATTGTAACCATAGAGATCTTACTTGACAAGTATGGTTGATCATTGTTGATCATAGTTAACCATGCTCGAACATTGTTGATCATGATCAACCATGGTTAATCATGGTTGACGTTGGTTGACAATATTCGACCATTCTAACCACGTTCATATTGGTTGACCATTATTGACCATAATTAATCTTGGTTGATCATGTTTTGCCATGGTTGATCTTGGTTGACCACAATTGACCATGCTTGGCCATGGTTGATCATGGTTGACCTTAATTAACCTTTGTTGACCATGTTTGACCATGTTAACCATGTTGATCTTGGTTGACTATTTTTAATGTTGGTTGACCATGGTTGATCTTGGTTGGCCATGTTGGACCATTCTAATGATAGAGATCTTGATTAGCCATTATGGCTAATCATGGTTGGTCGTGGTTGACCATGGTGGATCATGGTTGACAATGTTCAACCATTATAACCATGTTTATCTTTGTTGACCTTGGTTAAGCATGGTTTATCATGGTTGATCTCGGTTGACCATGGTTGACCTTAGTTGAACATTCTAACCATGTTGACCATTGGTGGTCATGGTTGGAAATAGTGACCTTGGTTGACTATGGTTTCTCATGGTTGACCATGGTTAGCTATGAATGGCCATGGTTAGCCATGGTTGGCCACGACTGACCATAGTTGACCATAGATACCTTGATTGACCATTATGGTTGAGAAAGTTTGACTATTGGTTGACTTTGTTTGGCTATGTTCGTATAATTTTTACCAATATGGATTACCATGTTTGATTATTAATATTAATCAATAATATTAAAAGGTTATTATGTTTTAGCAAAGTTGAAGAGTGTTGATTGTTAAACACAGTTCAAACATAGTTGAACATAGTCAACCACATTAGTAAATGTGGTTGACTAATTTTGTAATGTTTCATTGAAATGTTCGATCAAACATAGTTAAACATAATCAACCACATCAGTAAACAAATGTGTTTTAAACCATATTAATATTAATATTATTAAACATTAATTATTGGTGAGCATTGTTTAATCATGGGTGAACATGGCTTGACCAAGTTCACCATGGGTGAATATGGTTTGACTAATTTAGCCATGGTGACCATAGTTTTCCATAATAGACTATGGTTATCTATATTGACAATGAATGACTATGGCCGGCCATGTTTTACCATGGTCACCTAGGTTGACCATGTTTGACCATATTAACCATTCTTGGCAATGTTGAGCATGGGTTGACCATGGTTTTCAAATGTTGATTATGATGAATATGGTTTCCAATGATGACAATGAGTAACCATGGCTAACTTAGGTTTTTGCATGGTTGAACATGATCAGCGATGGTTTCACATGGCTAGCCATAGCTAAGCATACCTTTGTATGATAGATTATGGTTTCCTATTTTGACAATGGTTGAACATGTTCAACCATAGAAACCTTGGCTAACCATGTTAAGCCATTCCAACCATGGTTGACCCGAGTTGGCCATTAGGAATTCATAGAGCAAGGGGTTTTCTAGGTTAAGAGTGTTGGACATGGTTGACCCTAGTTTACTAAGGTTGACCAAGGTTAACCATGGTTGACTAAGGCTAAATAAGATGTTGTATCATTGAGGATGATTGATAATGAGTGACAATGATTAAGCATGTTGGCAATTTTTAACCATATATGACCATGTTTGAGTTTTTTTTACCATGATTGATTAGAATGTAAATATATTAATGTTATTTGTTCATATTAATCTTAATGTTATTCATATTAACATTATTAATGTTAATTATTATATTATTATCCAATTTTAAGGTCACACCACAAATTGATGCATGAGACCCCCTTGTTTGTGGGACAAGGGACCCACCTCTACGCAACAATTTGACTACTAAGTATATGAAGGCATACATACTCTACCCCCTTGTGGTTTTGAACCCATGACCTCTTAGGGGGGAACACATGCTCTTAACCATTATACCCACTCAAGTTGTATAATGTCATTAGGAAACACATTCTCTTAACCATTAATATTATTAATAATGTAATCATTTTCTTACAGAGAATAGAAGTTCTAAAATTTATTTTTTATTAATAAACATATATTATTAATTATTAGAAAGAAAATATTAATAATATTTGTCAATATTAATG
Source organism: Pinus taeda (assembly GCA_000404065.3). NCBI lineage: Eukaryota > Viridiplantae > Streptophyta > Pinopsida > Pinales > Pinaceae > Pinus > Pinus taeda. Next base: position 147,367 of record APFE031402469.1, on the reverse strand, counting down.
TTACTACTATTTATGCTAACAATGTTAAAGTAATTAATAATATTAATATTATTGGTAAAATATTGTTAATGTTAATGTTATAATTTAAATATTATTACTAATATTATGGTTATTTTGTTTAATTAAATGTTAATTATTTTAAAAAATTATTATGATTAATAACATTATTTTTCTAAACATTATTAACATTGTATCAATGATGTTGTTAATGATATGTTTTTAATATTAATTTGAATGTTATTGTTATTGTTATTATTATTCATGATGTCACATAATGATGATATTATTATAAAATTAATATTATTAAAAAACCTAAAATCTAAAATTATAAAACATATATATAAAAAGGAAATAATTATCATTTTTTGTTAAAAGAGACATTGGTTACAAGGTCAAAACTCTTCACATTTTTTAGTGTTTTCATAGGCTTTACTCTTCCAATACATCCACAAAAGTTTTTTCTTTCCTCTTTGAGATCTTCTAACTACAATTCTACATTGGTATCTGCCATATATTTCGCAAAAAACTCCTAAACACAAGACATACATGCAGAACGCATTCCGGATTTAAGATTTATCAAGTTCCATATGCTCCAACTTCTGCAACTGCGTCCTTGTTTTCTTCCTCTAGATTATGCACCCTCGTTTCCTCCTTGTTTATGTATGCCTCCACTCCATTGATTCTAAGATTAAGTACTGCAATATATGTCTCCATTATTGCCAATTTTTTAAATAATATTCTCTGAATCCATTCATATTTTTTCTCCAATAATTCCAGTTTTGCATCTTTCTCCCTCTCTACCAATTCCTTTCTTTTACTCACTATCTCCACCAGTGACACCATTGCCTTCAACATATTATGTATGGATTGTGGTTAATTCTCATGCTCCTGTTCACTAGAATGGGCCTCTATAGTCTCTATTTCTATCCACTTGAAACTTAGAATTTAAAAAAGAATGATATGCTAGATCCCATGCATGTTTGGCATTTCATTAGCAAGCGCATACTCTATATAAATTGGTGGGACTTGAAAATTGAAGCGACATTGTCTAAGTTGGAGACTTATCATCCAATATGACCTAATCATCTTATTACAAAGATAATCCATTTCGACCACAGATTTACCTATGCAACTTGCTCTGCCTTAGATCACATTTAATTCAATAGAATGAAGTCTTGGTGCTCTATCCCATTATTTAATAGGAGAGAGATTATCATACTTGAGCACTCTCCACATTTTTCCTCCTCACCATCTTGCATCCTGAAACACGTTTTTATTTCTAGAGAAATGTTATATTGTCTATCATACACATATCCATCATGTGAATTTATATTCCAATGTTTGTTCTGTGTCGGGTTATATGGTATGGTTTTCAGGAATGGCATGATTGGTTTTCCAAACACCCCTCTATTTTACTTTATTTTTCCCATTGATCTCCTAGAATATACTTCCTTTTTATCCATATATTTCCGTGGAAAAGGTGTAAATAAAAATTGTGCTTGATTAAACACCAACTTCTTCCAATAGTTTGCTAGAGGTAGGAGGAACATCAACACCATATGGGGCCTAAGGGACAAACATGGAAGAGAAGCCAAAACTTTCACTAAGTTAGTGGACCTGGTAGTCAGACATTTCTCAGATATCTACAAGAGACCCAGGGAAGCTAACATAGCAAAGATTCTCCAAGTTATAGAGGAAGTCCCTCTTTTCGTTGAGGAAGGGGACAAGGAGATTTTGAATGCCCCCATCATTGTAGTTGAGCTGGAGGCAACCCTCCAAAGCATGGGCAAAGATAAAAGTCCAGGGCTGGATGGTTTGCCAATCGAATTTTTCATTGCTTTTTTTGAGCTCATTGGTCAAGACCTATTACTAGTTGCAGAAGACTACCAAATCATAGCAGTTATGGTTGAGGCTTTTAACTCTACTTTCCTTCCCTTATCCCTAAAGTGGATAACCCCCAATCCTTTGATGATTTCAAGTCTATCTATCTCTGCAACTGCATCTAATTTTTTCTTTCCAAAATCATTGCCCTTCATATTAAACCCGTCCTCTCAAGAATGATCTCTAAAGAAAAATTTGCTTTCCTTAGCCACCGCCATATGTAGGAAGCTATTGGCACTGCACAAGAAATGCTCCATTCAATCAAATTTGATTTGATAAAAGCCTCCATTCTAAAAATTGATTTGTCTAGAGCCTTCGACGGGGTTAGCTGGACCTATCTACACCTCATTCTAACCAATATTGGCTTCCCCCTAGTTCATCAAGTGGGTGGGTAGTTGTTTCTCTGGAGTGTCCTTTAGTGTCCTCATAAATGGTGCAACTTTAAACTTTTTTCATGTTGAAAGGAGGCTTCGACAAGGTTGCCCTCTCTCCCCTCTCTTGTTTCTACTGATAATGGAACGACTTAGCAAACTTATATTTGCAGCTAGGAACAGTGGCTTGCTAAGGGGTGTCAAGATCAATGACAGGACCACCATCTCTCACCTTATCTTTGTTTATGATATTCTAATTTTTCTAAGCGGGTCCCCTAGTGACTACTGTACTTTCAAGGAAATTTTAACTTTATTTTGTAAAGCTATAGAAATGGAGCCAAACACCAAAAAATCAATGATTACTTTCAACTCCTGCCATCCTAATGAGCAACACTTTTCCTCCCAACATTTTTCTTTTGTGCGACAAGACTTGGATACTGATCTAAGATACCTGGGGTTTCGCCTCAAAACCAATGGATATCGCATTGCTGACTGGGCCTCGATGATAGCAAAGATTGAAGGATGCATTAATATCTGGGAACAGAGATGGCTTTCCAAGGTAGGGAGACTCACCCTTATCAAATTAGTTCTAGAGGCTATCCCAGTCTGTTGGATGTCTTTGGCCTGGATTCCCAAAGGCATCCACCACAAAAGCAAACAGATTTGCTGTAGGTTCCTTTGGCGGGGACAAGCTGATGGCAAAGTCTTCATTTGAGTTAATTGGGATTGGATAGCTAAACCTAAAAAGTGGGGAGGCTGAGGCATAAAAGAGCCTCAAGATTTCAGAAAAGCCCTGGGAGCTAAATTGGTTTCGAAAATTATCTCTTCAAACAACCTCTAGACCAAAGTAATCTACAACAAGTATATCTTTCCATAGTCCCCCATTGACTAGATCTGTAGTACTCAGCACCACCACTCAGTGGCCTTAATCATCTAGAAGATAGTCATTCACTCAATGAACATCATAAAATATGGATTGGCTTGAAAGGTGGGGAATGGTACTCAAATCAGGATAGGGGTTGATCCTTGGGCTGGCAGTGGGAATATCCACATCCTCCCTCATGATATGAGAAGGGATCTCAGTGAGACTGGTCATACCCTCCTAGATCACATTCAAGAGGTTGATTGGGCAGATGGCCCTCATAGGTGTTGGAAGGACTTTGACACTTTGGGCATTAGTGACAAATGGAGAGAGGACTAGGTTGGCTTTATTGGTGGCCTAGAGGAAGAAAATGTTAAGATATCAAAAAGAGAAGACAAGCTTATCTGCGCCAAGGCTACCACAGGAAACTATTCCCCCAAAGCAGGTTTTGATTCCTTAATGGAATCTCGTGGCACAAGTCCTCAATGCTAGTGGTGGAGCTCTCTTTGGAAACTGAAATCCCCTCACAAAACGAGACTCCTCTTTTGAGCTATCATCTCCAACTAAATTCCCACTGATCACAATCTAGCTAAGAAAAACATCGATGGGTTGTCAATATGCAGCCTCTACAACTTTGCCACTGAGGACGCAAACCAATTATTCCTTCACTATCCAACTTCAGCTGAGATATGGAATACAATCACTCAGGGGCATAATTTTCCCTGTCAGTGGAATGGCAGTAATATCAAAGAGGCTTGGGAGACTTGGTCATCCAAATCACCAATTAGAAACAAAAAAACTTGCCACTCATCATCTGTTGGGGCATCTAGATCACTAGGAATTCTAGAATTTTTTAGGACAAAAATATCTTAGGTGTAGCCTTGTGCAACAACATCCTAGCTATCTACAACTCTCTCCCTGAAAAAGACTGTCCCCCTACCCCACACCTACCCCCCCCCACCCTCCGAGCCATTATCCCCGAAACTATTGATAAGAACCAACCTTGGGCTTACTTTGATGGCTCTACCAATGCCAAAGGCTGTGGGGGAGGAGCCATCCTACACCTATCAGAGGCTGCAAACTTCAAATTGAAAGTGGGGCTAGGTAGGGGAACAAACAACTATGCCGAACTCAACAGCCTTAGACACCTACTACTTTTCGCCCTGGAAAAACATTGCCCTTCAATCCAAATCTTTGGGGACCCTCAACTCATCAAAAACTGGATAAATGGATCTTATCACTGTCATGTGCACACACTCAAAGATTTGCTGGAAGAAATAATTGGTCTTAAATCACAGTTTGAATCTTTTTTCTGCTGTCACATTTATAGGGAAAGGAATGAAGTCGCTGACATTCTTTCCAAAGGAGCCACGCAGCTGAATAGAGGATAATGGTTAATACAGGAATACAGGAATGGTGACTTCTTCCAGGTTTATCACATGTCATATATAGATGTGGAGGCAGGTGCCAGGGATTGATCGACAAGATCAATCCATTTTTGGTCTCTCTGGTTTATTTTGTTTTGCTTGCTTTCATTTTATGCAGAACAGTCCACTAAACAGTTTGTACGTAGTTTTTGGACCTTCAAAATATTGAAGGATTTTGTAATATTTAGGTAACATAGAACTCCATCATTGGATAGTAGAGAAAGCATATCATAATGCTGGCATACAACATGAAATTTTCTTAACAATCTTAATAAAAATTATGCTTGTTCCTTGGAAAAAAGAAACTTCTACTTGATCTATCTTTATTACACCTTGCTTTAAAATTGCTCCTTTATCACCCAATTTGTTTGCTTCTAGGTTCATTTGTTCTTCCCATTGATCTCCTAGAATGTACCTCCTTTTTATCCATATATTTCTTAAACATCATCGCAAAGGGGTAAATAAAATTTGTGTTTTATATATCTCCATTACACCTTACTTCAAAATTGCTCCTTTATTACCCAACTTATCTGCTTTTGTGTTCATCTTCTTGTAAACATAGTATAATTCATTCTCATCAAATTTCTTGAATGACAAAGCTATCCTTTATTTTGATTACTTTTTTTACTACTAATACTAAATCTCAAAATTATAAAACCTATTAGTATACACAAGGGCTTCACTAGGGGAGCAATACCATACCACATGGGTTTATATTGGGGGATATGTTTTGAGGAAAAAATGACATAATATATTGGAGGATATTTAGGGAGTAAAGGGTTTTTATATTGATAGGTATAAAAAATGGAGCTCAAATTTAATGAAAAAAATATAAAAGGGTATAAAAAATGTTAATGAAAAAATGGATACCTACCATATCTAGTGAAAGTAGGGGTTTTTAAAATTAGGAGTGTGTATTAGGCTCATATTGGTAGGGGGTCAAATATTGTGACTTTTAGAAGTAGTTTCTAATATGTAGTCAAATTAGAGATATTGTTTAGTATACCACAAACACACACGATATGTCAAAGGTTCATTGAGTGAAACCCTATGTTATTATAAAACTTAATAATATAAAAGCCTAAAGTTATAAAAGAAATAAAACCTATATATAACATTATAAAATCTAAAATATAACATTATAAACTAATGAGCTAAAACCTAATATTATAAAACCTAAAACCTAGGGGTTATAAAAACAAAAACAAAAAACATAAATTATAAAATATAATAACATAAAGTTATTTAAAGTTATAAACATCTAATACTATAAAAAAATTAAAGTTGTAAAAAACTAAATTATAAAGTCCTAAAACTTATTCGACTAGTTAAATGGTGTGAAACTAAACACAATGATCCCCTTACCGATGACTCAATAAAATGTTTCTTTGGCCATATGCAGCTGCACAGAGGAATGTGAACTACAAAGGACAAAGACATTATATAATTCAGTACACCATAATGCATGCAAGACACGTTTTAATACAGAATCTAATTTTTATTAATTCTTATATGTTGTTAATTGCAAATCAATATTTCTATTTTTTTTTTTAAACAAGAGTTATCATTTGAAATTTTATTCAATGTTTTAGATATATGAGAATATATTAACTATGAGAATTTGTATTTATTTTTCATTGAAATTAGAGGTTTATTTTACATTTCACTATGATAAATAAGGATGTGTGTCAGTAATTAAAGTTTAAGTTTTGTTCATATCTATTAATTTTTTTTTTTTTTAAAAATAAAAAATTAAATAACTATACAAAATATTTAAATAATGTTTGTTCATAAAAAATGTTAAATCCTTATCTGAGATGGATCTACACATTATCATCAAATTAGAATCCGTGGTTTAAAAAGGATTAATCTAAAGATTTCATTGGGCCTATTAGCTTGTTGGGGCTTGACCCAGGTTCATAAGAGATAAACTACCGGTCCTTTCGGCAATAGTCCGTGGAGCGCAGACTGAGGTCTCACTTGACGTAGTATGGGAGGGTATTGGAACTAGGTTTCCACACCCTAGAGATGTCTCGATGAGGTCTGGGAAGTTCGCGAGCCAATCCTGCCAGCCTACACTGTTCCACGCAATGACCTTCGCGTAGTTCTGGTACAGAATATGAAGAGGTGCTATCTATATCCTTTACCCTTATTGTGTTATTATTATAGATCTGACTTAATTTTGTGGGCCCAGTAGTCTTTATCAAACATTCAAAATTCATAGAAAGTGTGTGAAATCATAAACTATAAAGAGATGCATAAAAATATAACAGAAATATAAACACACAAATCTACGAGTGGATGCAAAATATTTCAGAATAAACTTACTTTTTATTAAACCTTTGTTTAGTTACAATCCCAACTCCGCCCTGCGCACTCAGCTATAGGGGTTTGTGCACATAGCTTCAGACTCTACTAGGCCTTTGCACACACAGTTGTAGAGCCTCTCCTTACTACTATAACCCAAGACTCGAACCTACAGACTCAGAACAAAATACTTAGCCCAAAACCATATTACTTTAGATTAAGATTCCTAAAAACTACCTTTTACTTTTAGAGCCTCGCTCTATTTATACATTCCCATGGTCCACGGACCATGGGTAGGCCGACACATTCTATATTGAATTACAATATTATAGGGTAGACTACCATAGACTCTCACACTCCGCGCCCGCATTTTGTGGGGTCTTTACGTTACATTGACCCAAAACTAAGTTTTAAGCCCCAAAAGCCCACTATGGGTGGATCCGCTACCCAACAGGCCCATAACACAATCATCGTGACTTGTCCCGAGTCACTCAGCTGGTGCGATGATCTTCACGCGAAGCTCATCCAGCAACCTCTATGCTTTTGTTATGTCCGCAACACATTCTTCCGATGTCCGTTGTACCCATTGTGCACGTATCTTCGATACTTCATTGTTAGGTGAAATTCCTTGCCTGAGTGCATATATGCCCTGCATCTGTGCCATCTTTCCCTCAATCTTGGTTGTGACCATGAATGCTTCCTCGAGCCAAGGCTGGATGCGTTCTTTAAGCACTACTTCTTTTTGATGCGTAGCATCCACTTGCTCCTTTAGAGCCTAGGTGTCCATCATCTTGGCAAGTCGTTGAGTAAGGGCGACCATCTGCACGGTCCCTCGAACATTGTCGTAGGCTTGCTACAATTACCACACTTCTGTCTCTAACTATTGTAGCGTCGGGTCTTCCTATAGTGAAGTGAGGGTGAAGAGTGATTGATCTAACAAGCTTGTGCAATCCTGTAAGGCGTGCTCTATTGCTTCCAACCCTGATTGAATGGTGTGGTGCCACTGCTCTCTGACTTTAAGCAGTGTAGAGGGCTACGCCTTCAGCCTCAGCTCCGTGATCTAGAGGTTGAGGTCCAGCTAGATCCTTGTTGCTTCCTCCTTTGCCTCGTAGAATCCACTAGCTAGTTTGTGGATCCGTATACCTACTAGTAAGTTTGCTACAATCTGTAACTCAAGGACATGACAACATGCTTCCTCGACGATTTTATCCAACTGCTAAGCTTGTGCTACAACTTCATCGCATTGGAGGCTAAGTTGCTCGATGTTGATTCGTTATTCACTGAGCACCTGTACTGCGCGTCCTTCCCTAGCATGGAGTTCTGTTGTCGCTCCATCTTGCAACTGGTATAATATTTCTCATGGAAGGGTAGCCAAGTTTAATCCAAGAACCTTGAGTCGACTTACCACAGCTCTGTCCTCCATATTGTGTGCTATCAGTGCTCCTTCTGGAAGCGCAATGGTATTTGCCAATTTGGCCTATAGAAATTGCTCGGTTGCTGATGTACCCATAGCCCCCACTACCATTCCTTGCGATGGGGCCCACACCTAAATTTCCTGGAGTTGCACCCTGAGTTCCCCCCAACACATTCTGCTACTCTGTCATTGCCTCCTGGAGTGCCTCCTTGGTGACTCCGCGAACTATGTTGCCAATGTCATATAGGTCACCCTCGATCAGTGTAATAAGCTCCCCATCCAACTTGGAAGCCTTGGTCTTCTTTCGTGGCCTTGTTCGTTCTATCCCGCGCTACCGTTTCAGTTCTGTCGAGGTGGTGCTTGGGTCAGCGCCTTCCATTGTATCATCTACCCCTGTCCTATGGTTATGCTTGGGCCTCTTTCTTCCTGCATCGTAGTGGTCCCTACTACTACTACCTTTTCCACAGTAGCCTTCACTACCTCCCGGGATGCCTGTACTTCTTCAGCTGGTTGTTCATTCCGCTTCTGTTGTGCTAGCAGCTTGGTGGTAGCCTTTGTTTTTGAATCTTCATTTCATTGCGCACTACCATGTCTGGTGCATGCCATTCTGGTGGCCATGTGTCAAGCACCGCAGAAAAAATGTCATCTATTGCAATGAAGGGGAGCATGGTCCACTTCTACTCTACCTCCTTCTACGGCCTGATATATACATTGTGCATATATGCTTTAAAGTCTGCAATGCTCCTCAAACTATCGTATACTGAGGGGGATAGGTGCAACTGTTTATTGATCCATAGTCATACTCTTGCCTCCATTAGTACCCAAAAGATCTTGGTTTCTTGAATTCACATGGCATCCTTCGTCTCCCATAGCAACGTGTATTTTGTTGCCTCTAGCTATTCTTGGTCAAGGGAGGAAACTGACTATCGTCAGGGAATTCTCCTGTAGCCAACCAGATGGATAAGAGAAAACACGCATAGTGGAAGGTCTTACCCTGCTCCTAGGCCTCCCTACAGTTCGTCAGGAATTCCTTGCAAAGGAATTGTGACTAGTTGAACCATACCCCTTCTGTGCATTACTTGGCCTGCACGATTACCATTGTCAGTACCTCATTGCCATAACATTTTCTCATCACCTTTCCTACCAACAACTGGGTAGTGACATGGACCCCATTGTCCTGAATGCTAGTAATAATATAACCCCTCTACTTTTTCTCCAACTTATATTTCTTTTTCATGGCCTCTGCAACCTCCAAGTCTCCACCTGTACTGGTTATTTCCATGGGGTCCCTTCCCATATAGGGAAGCTGCGAAATCCTACAAGTGAGCTCTACCCTGATGGCAATGGGTGGTGGAGTATCTTGATGAATGTGTGGAATCGATAAGAGGTGGAGTAGCCCGGCATCCTCCACCCGCCATAGCCATTTCAATGGTTGTATTGTTGTAACTGCCCCAAGTTATACGGGAATAGTGTCCAAAATGATGCTGCTATTCCCACTAAGATGGGTGGCTATCTTAGAAATAAACAATCAAAGTCTACTATTGATTCCTTTTATGAAAATAGATGAGAGGAGAACCAAGAGAGCCAACCTAAGTCTTGCGCTTGATTCCCTCTCCTTCTTGATAGAGTTTTGCTGCTCGCTTTTTTCCTACTCGGCTTCAAAAGGACCTGTAGAATCACAACAACATACTAATATGCAAGAAACAAGGATATAAATTCACAAATAATGCAGGATCCAATGTACATTAACCATATACAAGCATATATAAACAAGTACACCAAAATATGGAAGGAAAAAAGAATAGCTTTATTCAGATAAAAAGTAGCAAGAGGATTACAACCATGAGTAGCTCTGACCCAGCATCATCCTCTAGCTAAGAAGCCCTTCTTTCACCTCCAGCAAAGAAAAATCACCCAACATTGTGAATGTACACCAAAATACCAACAATACTTCTCTATAAGTTACAAAATTCCAACCTATGGATCTTTGTGATGAGGGATCCATATATAGATGATTACAGAGAGGTGAGTCATCTTTTGGGATCTTGATTAGTATCTTCTCTTTGATAGTTCTTGCTTCAACTTGGAGAATGAAGATCTCTTACTCATCCCTGGTCAAAAATGGAGTGGCAAGTGTCAGAGGGGAAGCTTCTGGAAGATTCCATGATCTTCCACCACGCATTTTGGTCCCTGCCATTTGTCCATTCCCAACCATCGCACCCTACAGAGGAGTAAAAAAGTATGCATCACACTCTATACATTGGGAAGGTGATATGCATCACACCCTCTGCATGGAGCTTTTAGTATGGTCCAGTTTTGACCATTTATGAGCAGTTTTCAGTGGAGAACTTCTGGGAGATGATGTAATCAGTTGACCTTGTTCCTTTATTAGGCAGTGAAGCAACCCTTTTAGGGACTTAAGAGCCCTCAATTTATGGACATTTGTGATTGGGGTTGAAGTGCCCAAAAATGTCTATAACAGTTGCCCCCTAAAGCATGAGGTCGTTAATCGTTTTTGATGTTGGGTTAAATGCTTTACTATGAGGATATGAAGTTTTTCCGAGCTTGGAGGTGACTTGTAATAAGATACAATACAATACATTATTTGACAACATTTTTTCATGATCTAACTGAGGCGGGCATTCCCATGCTCAACTTTATAAACTCATTTTCATGTACATAGGATAGACAATCGTGTGTGTGACAGACTGATGATATGGACATATCATCCTTTGATTTGGATGATCTGTTCGGCAATGATGTACACTGGATGTTTTATATTCCTGAATATATCGCAGCCCGGATGGATGAAACTAGATCCGAGGTCTTCAAACTTGGCCAATCTTCACTCGGAGCACAAGTCGATCCATGTGAAAAATGTTTTGGAGTCGAACATGGAAAGACATCGCCTGATTACCAGCCAATGATGTAAGTTTTTAACAGGCGTGAGAGGAATCACTAATAATGACAATGACCCTCAATGTACTACAGTACAATTTATGTGGTGCGAAAAAGGACTTGGTGTCGAACACCACGCAAAATCTCTCGGTCGAAGGCCATTGATGTAAACTTGTCGCCTAAGGTGAGAAACTTGCCATTGAGGCATGCAAGCTTCAAAGTACTGAAAGGGTTGTTCCTAAGTCAACTTCTTGGATAATAAGCTGATGTCGACAAGAAGCAACCCATCACACAAGGGCCTTAATGAATCCCACATCAATGACACAGAATGAAGCAAATGATTTTGGAGGTGAAAGCAAACTGATGATATGGGGTTTAGGGTGGCGGTCATGAAGGAATGAATCATGAAGGTATTGCAGTGGGTGAGACTCAGGTGAATTGTCTTAATGAATTCTCTTGAACATATCGGTGACACTGACGATGGATTGGTAGCATTAACCCCAGAGATGGATGGTGTGACAGACCAATGGTGAAGACCAGTGAACGAAACAACCCAACCTGGCATGGATGCGGAAGGAAAGTGTCATGTTCAAGAGAAACTTGCTACCAATAAAGTTTCTTCCTGTTTTCTTCCCAATTTTCCCCAGTCATTGCTGACTAGTACCTCTTTATTTTTGTCAAGCTTGAGGAGGATAACATATGCTTGTTCTATAATCCGCCCTTCGGGCGAACCTGTCGCTATATTTTAGCGAACCTAGCAATAGTGAAACTCGTTCTCATCCTGTTGGATGAGCTTGTTGCTATTAGTTTTAACGAGTTTAACGACAAAGACAACTCGATCTCTTTCAATTTTAGAGAGTCTGAAAGAAGCAAAAAAAAGACTCGAAAGGTTCTTTTTTGTTGTATATTCCCTTAAGTCCGAAAAAGCGTAAAATAATACAAAAGGGATGAATTTTCGATAGTTGTAACGAACCGAGCAAGACAAGTGCTCGATCTTTTTGTGTAATAATCCCTCAGGTCCAAAAAGATTAAAATCTAGAGGAGGGATAACACTTCTGATGCCTTTTAACGAGTCGGAGAGGCCAATCGCTCGACAATCTTTTCATATTTATGAGTTAGGTGAAAAGAGATTAAAGAAGACTCCTTTTCGAGGAACGAGTGATGGTTTTGGGTAGCAGCTGATTCCAGGTAAGGTTTGGAATTTTCCAATCACGACAGTGTTACAAGGATGGATAGTAGAATCACTCTTCGCAGATGTTCCTCGAAGAGGTAAACAATCATATGGGGGTGAATGATCGGCTAAAAACAGAGTGGAGGTGATGGTGAGAACACGACCAAGGCTCAAAAGCTGGCGATAAGGCATTCACAATGGTTATTTACCCGTTCATTTTTTAACAAGCTTAAATGCAAGGAGAAACACTTGCTCATGACTTATGTTTATTTTTTAATGAGCATGAACTATGCACTAAAATTGCTCGTGGAGAGTTTATTTTTTAATGAGCTTGAACTCTGCGACAACATTGCTCGCCAGTCGTATGATAGAAATGTCTCATTCAAGATGCTATTTTGAAGTGGCTTACATCTCTAAATCTTTGCCACGAATCCTTTCTTTATGCAAGTTAGGAAATGACTAGCCTTATGGGTTTAAAGGGTTAGAGATCCTACAAATTTAAAAAATAAATAGCTGCTCTTCACTTGCATGCGGAAAGGTTTGCATGCCCCCAAGTATAGCGAAAAATTTCGAGGTTACCAAGAAAGTTCTATAAGTGTAGTAAATAAAATTCTTTCTCGACGATGTCTATTGAAACAGACAAAGTGGAGCATCATCGCCTGGCATAACCTTATCGAAGGTATATTATTCCAGTCTGTTCCCATTTTCCTGTGAGGACGGGTTTGATAGACTAGTCATCTATCCTTCGTAGAAATCAACCCTATACCCAAGGTTTCCCTGCCGAAACAGACCAAGGTGCATGCCCCTGGGTTTCAGTCACATCTTCCTGGATCACTCGCGCTCATTAGGTGGACGAACTGGAAACCGATGAGACATTTCTTGCATGAGAAGATCATTCAGGGATGGCATTTGACTATTTGCGATGTGTGAACCAGGGAATGGCATTTGGTCTATGAGCTTGACCATTCTACTTTCGTGTGGGAAACACATTACTCTAAAGAGTGAGGAGACGACGGCTCCCATGCAATAAATATAGTCGCGTCCAAGGAGTAGATTGTAATCTAAAGGTCCTTGAACTACCATAATGTTCATGTGAACAGTTTTCCTTCTCAAAGTAATGGGCACAATTTGAAGGATCCCTAAAGGTCGACTGGTTCCTTTGTTGAAGCCTGTTAGATTTCTCATTTTAGGCAAAAGCGATGGTGAACCAAGTGATTTCCAAGCAGTTGAGGAAAGGATACTCACAGAAGCCCCTTCATCAATGATGGTACCAACCATGACCATTCTGTAAGCTTGCACAATAACTCTGAATGGTACACTAGCTGGTAAATGGGGTCTGCCTGGCAGATTCCAGTCGAAGGAAACCACTAGGTTGCTTGGTGGTGGGACCGAATAGATGGCCGGGTAGGACTCTGATGAACTTCCTTCCTGCGGTAAAGGAACGGGAAGACTGCCCCTAAGCTCATCGGAGTCGGTGTTAATGAAAAGAATTTGAATGGTGTCGTTCTCTTTCTCTTCAGTGACGGTATTGTTCAAAGATAAACACTCTGAAGGCAATACCGGGTCAACTGCCGTATCGACCCTTTGACTTTCATCTGGTATGGATTCCAAAGGTTCATTTTCAACGATAGGTGCTTCAGCTAACCACAAGGATGGGCCAGCCGGATTTTCAACTGGTGGAGGAATCGACAAGATTTTTTGATATCCAGGAGGAAGTCGTAACAGTGAAACTGGACAATTATCTAAAACTCTTTTAGCCTCTTCAAGGAAGGGACAACGGTGGATGGCGTGATCACCTTCACACAACTTACAGGGAAGTCTAGGATTCTTTCTTTGTCCATGTGCTTCACTTTCACTAGTTAATGGTGAGCATTCAACATGATCGCTAGAGGTTTATGCTACCAGGTGGTGCAAATGAGGAGACTAGTCCCTTAAGATCCGAGGGATACAGGGACAATCTAGATGAAAGTGGTATCCATTGCAAATGATGCAAGAAGATTTAGGTTTTGACTGTGCGGTGTGTGGATTTTTGCTAGACGATACTTGGTTGTTCCCTTTCGATTTTGGTTCCTTTTTCTTCTTTTCCTTTTTCTCTTTCTGCTTCTTCTTCTTCTCAGTTACTTGAATATTAGCTTTATTGGCTTTGTCAAGCAAAGAGGGAGGAGGAGAAGGAGAATCAGATGAAGTAGAAGGTTGGGAAACAACTATAGTGTCGTCTAGTTGCTGGTTAGACTATTAAGGAATTGTGGGATTCTGAACGAAAAAGGTAGACAAGAGCCAGAATGGCAAACCAATTGTCAATCCTGGAAGTGAAAAAGTGGCCATATGGGGTGGACCAACATCTCCCCAAGATAGGAAGGGACTAGGATTTCCTTCACGGTGAAATCCTTGGTTGGTAGACTCCATTTTCTCAACCTGAAGATCAACGGGGGAATTTGTGACGTTGTTTTGATTTAAAATAAATTTTTAGACACTTGGACACAACTTGTTTTTTCAATTTTAAAGAGTCGAGAAAAAACAAAAGATGACTCTAGTCGCCTTCAATTTTTATTGAGCTTGAAGTGACAAGCGCTCAGAGGACATTTTCCTTTAAGGAGTCTGAAAAGGAGCAAAATGGACTTCTCTAGAGATCTAGGCAGAGAGGATTACCAAACCAATCGTAAAACTGTAGAATACTTTTTACGATACGGTAGTCAATCTTCCTGAATGATGTGTTTGGTGCATTACGATCGATAGGGCGGTAGGCACGACTTCCTAAGGATAAAGGATTCAGCCTATAGTGGTCTCCCAATATATACGCGATGCTACGTGTGAGCACAAGTCTGTACTGGCACTTATCATCTCAGAGTGGATGAATCACCCAACCAACACTGAAAGCAATAGTTACCAGGATTTACAACGCTGGAATATGTCTCTAGCCTAGACCTCTAGATGTTGCGTTAAGTTCCAAAGCGTTGTTAGATTCATTGAGGTTTATTTTAAGTTGATCTTGCTTAACAGTTTGCCTTTCAGGTTCACCAAGTGATGTATGTATATTTCCTAAATGCAGTCTAAGATGATAAACAAATGTTTTATCTTCTTTCAGCAATGAAAATCCTAGCTACTAATGGGAAGAAAGTCAAGCATTTTTTCTTCACAGAGCACAGAGCACACGCTAATATGCACAGTCCTAAATCAAGCCAAGCATTCAAGATGCAAATGCACATGCATGTATTGGTTTTCAACTCTCTTAATGTGTAAATGACACTAAGAAAACTATGTGCAAAATTGAATTACTTCTAAAGCGACTGTATTCAACAAAATTATTTTTCAAAACGAAATGAAAATAAGAGAGACACTTTGTGATTTTGAAATGGAAGTTGCTTTTCAACACTTTAAAACTAGTAAATCAAGTCTTATGCAATGATAACGGTATAATGCACTATCTAAAACAATGGGATTTCTTTCTAAAACTGAAAACGACAGCTACAGCACTTTCAGATCTAGAGACGACAGTTCGACTATGTTATTTTTTTCAAAAGAGAACAAAAACGATACACAATACATAAAAAACGTTTATAGTTCTTTGCACTAAGGAGGTGGAATAATGCTAGAGAAGGGGGTATTCACAGGAGAACACTGATTATAGACAGCAAAAACTCTTGAATAAGACTGAAAATAGTGAGAAAAATCCACAGTCGGAGGGTAAATCAGTCCTCCCTAACCATCGCACCTGTTACACAGTGAACTCAATATGCAGCGCAGTTACTCCATTCAGGAAGTACGATGCATATAGGTTGCCTTGAAGGCAAGGTGCGATGGTTACAGTGCGAGACTTTTAATGAGACTTCACTCGCAGTTTGCAGTTTAGTTCAGTTGTTTAAGCTGAATAAGTACAAATCAATGTATGTAAAAACATAGGGGTGATTTAAGAGATTATTAAAGCCACTACTTAGGGCAATTAGATTGCTTGCAGATCTATTGTTTAATTCATAAACAAAAACCCAGAGATTGACTGAAGCAGCATTGATCTACTTTACATTTGTATGACAAATGCAGTTGAAAGGCTAGCTAGTTTGATGTCTGTATGTTTATAAAAGAAACAAGGATAGATAGGCTAACAAGTAATCTAGTCGCTCCCCAGCGGAGTCGCCATTTCATTATACGGGCATAGTGTCCACATGGATGGTGTTATTCCCACTAAGATGGGTGGCTATCTTAGAAACAAACAATCAAAGTCTACTATTGATTCCTTTTATGAAAATAGATGAGTGGAGAACCCAGAGGGCCAACCTGAGTCTTGCGCTCGATTCCCTCTCCTTCTTGATAGAGTTTTGCTACTCGCTCTTTACCTGCCCAGCTTCAAAAGGACCTGTAGAATCACAACAACATACTACTATGAAAGAAACAAGGATCTAAATTCACAAATAATGCATGATCAAATGTACATTAACCATATACAAGCATATATAAACAAGTACACCAAAATATGGAAAGAAGCAAGAATAGCTTTATTCAGATAAAAATTAGCAAGAGGATTACAACCATGAGTACCTCTGATCCAGCATCATCCTCCAGCTAAGAAGCCCTTCTTTCACCTCAAGCAAAGAAAAATCACCCAACACTGTGAATGTACACCAAGATACCAACAGCACTTCTCTATAAGTTACAAAATTCTAGCCTCTGGATCTCTGTGTTGAGGGATCCTTATATAGATGATTACAGAGAGGTGAGTCATCTTTCGGGATCTTGATTAGTGTCTTCTCTCTGATAGTTCCTGCTTCCACTTGGAGAATGAAGATCTCTTACTCATCCCTGGTCGAAAATGGAGTGGCAAGTGTTAGTGGGGAAGCTTCTGGAAGATTCCATGATCTTCCACCTCGCATTTTGGTCCCTACCATTTGTCCATTCTCGACCATCGCACCCTACAGAGGAGAAAAATAGTATGCATCGCACCTTGTACATTGGGAAGGTGATATGCATCGTACCCTCTGCATGGAGCTTTTAGTATGGTCCAGTTTTGACCATTTATGAGCAGTTTTCAGTGCAGAACTTTTGGGAGATGATGTAATCAATTGACCTTGTTCCTTTAGGCAGTGAAGCAACCATTTTAGGGACTTAAGAGCCCTCAGTTTATGGACATTTTTGATTGGGGTTGAAGTGCCCAAAAATGTCTATAACACCCCCTCCATGCCTTGTTCCACCAACTAGCTAGTTTCCAAATGAGGGAACCTCCCCCTATCCGCGAGGTCCCAGTCTTCAAACTTCATAGTTGGTATGCAGCCCATAGCCAAACCTTGGAATAGAACTCTTGTGGGGAGGAACGAGGTGTTGAGTGTGATTTTAATGACATCCAAATCTTTAGGTACCTTTACTCTCCCTTTCCGTGGAGGGACATACTTGGGCAGCTTTGTTGTGGCACGTACTTGCTGGATGTCTTCTTCCATTTCTTCCTTTGGTTCTATCTCTTCTACAAAGGTTTTAGGATCCTCCTCCTCATCATCGCTCTCAATATTAATTGTTTTTCCCTTTTCTTCCATCGATAGTTTTCCAAATCACGGATTTCACGGAGACATACAGATTGGTCCTATTACCTGTGGATCCTTTTTGGGCTTTAACATCTAGGGCGATTTCAGAATTTCTACCGCATCCCCCACCAGTGACATAGGGCTTGGTGCAGCTTCCTTGGCAACCGACATTCCTCTACTCAAAAGTTCCTCCGTCTCTTTCGGTAATGCTTCAAATACTGAACTTGTTGTCCAAACTCAAAAGCCATAAAATCCATGTACAATAAATGAATTCTCAAGATGCCAAGGCTTGTTCTGTGGATGACCATCTGGGCTTTATAGGCATGCCAAAATTCAAATTCGATTGTTCACCACTTTGCTGTCTCATTAATGCTATATTGGTGGAAGATCATTTCAAATCTAGTTCTGACTCCATGTCTTAATTACCCTCCATCCGCTCCTCGTTGCCTTAAATTGGATATCTTGTCATGAACAGCGGCATCAATGGTCATTTTCCACCCTATCTACATGGTAGCGTAATCCCTTGTGCGCGAACATGATCTATGCATCATTCTAATCCTACGCATAACTTCTAGGTCGCGTAGCTCCCATACACACTTTTTTATAGAACCACTCTCTCTTGCAATTGCTTGGAGCACTGAGACTGTGCTTCCTATGGATAGTTAGGTGGTCGCACTACTGGTGTGAGGATTCAAGGTACCTTTTGGCTTGATTCGTCGGCCTCCCTTAGTTACCTTTGTGCTAATCAGCACATCATTCTTCCTTATGTGGTGTGCTTCCTTGGTTGCTTTCCTGATAAAGTGCAGTCGCAACCATGGTAGGATGGCCAAAATCCCTCGGTGACAATCTTCTAGTGCAGTGGTAGGGTTGCCCATATGTGGCCCCATCCTTCTGTCAATGGGTAATGCTTGCAAGATTTTTGTTTCTAGCTTTCTGATATCCTCACCCCTTAATATGCTTTCCTACTTCAGTCGTGTTGTGTGTGGAGCATGATTGTTCAGAGGTCTTTGTTTCAGACGGATGTATTCCCCAGGAAGTTTTGTACACCCCTCCACGCGGGGGGGAC
>APFE031402469.1:45996-124520 GCA_000404065.3 Pinus taeda | reverse complement strand
CCTAGAAGGCAACCCCTCTCTTTGTATGAGGGTATTGTATTTGAGGCGGCGATATGGATGTGTATTCTGTGTGTGAGCGAAAAACAGAGAGGTGAGACTGTGAGAGAAAACAGAGGATATTACAGCGGCTTTGCTATAGGTTGTGTCTCTTCATTTTGCTGGATATAGAAAGGAAGGACTGGCTGTTCGAGGTGGACGTAGCCCAAACTGGGTGAACCACGTATATCTGTGTCTCTCTTGTTTTGTGCGTTTTCTGTGTTTATATTTCTGCAATATTTTATGTGTTCCATTGCTCCGTAATATATAATTTTCTAACAAGTCGTACTTGATCTTCTTCAAGTTCACGAAGCTCAAGGTTCCCTCACTCATTGGCTTCTTGAATCTGCATATGTTTTTCCTTGCGCGACTGCATAATCCCTTCACTCTGGTCCTCGCTCACTATCACAACTATGGGATTGATTACATGAGGATTCTTTCCCAAAGCTATGGCCTTGACTCTGTTCATCATTTTTGGAACCATTTCCATGCTTAGGTTCTTGCACATCTCTCTATGGGCCCATCGGACCTCTAGTACGCGCATGTCCCAATCAATTCATCCCGTCTGGTAGACTTGTTCATGATTCCACGTAGCTTTGTGAAGGCTCTGACATGGAATTTTTGTCGCTTTCCCTGTTGCCATGTCGGGTACTGATTTTTTATCCTTAGTCTGGGAGATGCTTGCACAACACACATTTGCACCCATCGACACAAGTGGGCATGCAAACTACTTCATCCTAGTTTCCCGGCTCGAGTTCATCACTGGGGACTTCCAAATTGTAAGCGCATCCATCTTCTACATTCGCGCTAGTTTCTAATATTCCTCTAGTGTGTATTCCACCATCATGTGGGTGTCACGCGCCAAGCCCATTCTAGCACACCATACCGCTGCTGTGCAAGTACTGCACTTTCAAGTTTGTCTAAGAATTCATCCACTCTTGTTACTCCATCATATGTTGGAAGTTCCCTTGCTTTGGTCGTCATGCATCGTAATGATCTAATCATCATGTTGCAATTCAGTGTTGTTACTTCATGCAACTAGTTCTACTAGCGTTCTATTTCTTCATCTAAATCCGAAGTACAGGAACATTCGTCCTTCCATGAGATTCTCCCATATGCTATCGAGTTCACCCAATCTTGGTCATGTTCCGTTATTTGGTAAATGCAATCCAACTCATCGTCGTTGTCATTGCCGTGCACAGGTTCAGTGTAGCACACTCCTTCGAGTGGACCTAGCGGAACTACTATGCATAGAGGCTTTTTCTTAAATATCATCTTCCGCTTCATTAGGTTTATGACTCCATTCATATTAGTGGCCCAGTCTATTCCTAGCAATGCGGGAAAAGGATTTTTGTCATCAACAATCTATATCACTTTGAAGTTCATTTGTATGCTCATGCCTTCAATATCCACTATTATCCCTTGCAACCTCCCCATGGGAAAAATATTTTGTTGGTTCGCAATTCACAATTGAATTGCAGAACACTGCAACACGGGCCTACCCAAGCATTCCCATGTCTGCTTTGGTAATACATTCGCGTCTGAACCCAGCTCTAGGATTACTTGATCCATTTCATATTCACCAATCTGTGTCATCAATCTCATTTCCCTCATGGTGTGCAATACATGCTTTCCAAGCTTCCGGACTATGCGGAGTTCCCCTGGCCATGGGCGCCTAGTTATCAACTCCTATAGTCCTTTAATCACCTTATTATCATGCAACAATTTCATGCATGTCTCTAAAAAGGTAGTTAGCATAAAAGGATCCATTCCCAGCTCTGGTTGATCCTTACCATCTGAAGTAGAGCCCTCTACGAAGCTCTTCTTAGCTTCCATAAATGTCTCCTTTGTGCGTTCCAAGTCAAACTCAGGTTCCTTGGTAGGTGCCTTGGAAACCCATGTATCTTCCTTGGGATGCTTCCGTTTATCTTCCCTTGTAGTTGAACCACTTCAAAGCACCATATTCACATTTGGGTCTTCTTCGCGTGGTTCAGACCTCATCATTTGAATATTCTGCATCGGAGTAGGCTAAAGTACCCCTTTTTCACACATATGCGCAATCAACGTGGGACAATCTACTGCTTCATGGTCAAATTGAGCATAATATGAAAAATATAGTCTCATTAGGTTGGTACAATCATGGGCGTAGTGCTCTGGTACTCCGCAATTGTAACAGATTAACTGTCTGTGGCCTCTTCTTGGCCCCATTCCTCCTCGTCCTCGACCCCAGCCTTGAAATCCAGCGTGCCCCATCCTCGTGGATGGATCAATGCCTTGCGTTTCTATCTGCATTCTATATGCGGGGGTCTACTCCATCATCAATTTGTAGCTACGACAACTATGCTCATCGTGGCCCATTGATCTACAAAAATTACAAAACAATTGCTGGGGAGTCTACATATACTTCTGCAACAAGTGACAGTTATTCGTCATGTGCTTTCCTCCTATATGACAGATTGCACACCATAGTGCGGGTGCCACACTTGGCCCTGCTTGTGCCTCTGGTATCAACAACATTGGTGCCGCTCCTGCCAAGTAGTTCGCGAAGATTGGACAATGGTTTTTGTCATGGCCCTGACCTTTTCATTTTATTCACTATGCCTCTTCGTGCACCTCTGGCCTTCGTGCTCTTTCCTACTTCAAACTCTACATCTCCAAGCATAGATTCTGTAGTTGTGCATGGATTTGTTGGAATCCCAACCCTAGATCCTGTATCGGTGTTTCATGCAACCTCATCACTATTTCTAACGCTTCGGCCTAGGTTGAAAGTTTTTGTTATGACAACGCTATCCTTAGGTGTGGTGTCAAAGACGCCACAAACCATGCACAGTGTTGTGCATCCATTAGCATCATATTAGCCTCGAAGATCATACTCTTCAGCCTCCGATCCAAATCCCAGGGTGTCTCGCCTGGAAACATCACGATCTCTTTAAATCTAATGATTGGCTGTGTCTTTGATTTTAGCGGGCTAAATTCTCTGTTCAACGCATTCTAGATCTTCACTATTCCTACATTTGGGAGATCATTTAAGTGTTTGATATACCATGTCAACGCATGATCCTGGAGTGTGATTACTAATGTGGCCTTCTTAATGTTGTCATTCATACTCCATCTGCTTCCCACACTACTCTTACCATGAACCAGAACTGGTCTAGATCCTCATTCCCTACTCCTCTGAATACAGGTAGCTTGATTGTGCTCGCCATGCTGAACGATGGGGGTGCTGGAGGTGGGGGGTTGAATATGGAGGTGAAGTAGGTGAAGAAGGTGATGACATAAGTGGAGGTGATAACTGTGGAATGTGTTGCCTTATCAAACTAACTGCACTTCTTAGATAAACCCGAGTACATTATTCCTTTGTCTCCCATTAAGGTGAAATTAAGGGATTGCTTCCTAATCCTTCGATACCTTTGTAGATGTTTCCGCTCTACGTCGTTCCAAAAATCAATATATTCACATAACCCGCTTTTCACATAACAACATCTTAATCTAGGTATTTAGGGATTTAATGTAACTACCTCATGGTCCCTTGAGAAAACATTGTTCTGCTTCACTATAGCTTATGGTTGTGTCTATTGAAAACTTAGTGACAAATCCTCCTATTATTCGGTCGAGCCAATGGTCCACAGCTCACGCGATATTATCTTTTGATGCCTCTAGTCTGTGCACTAACTCCAAAGTCCGCACTATCAATTGATCGAGCTTATACCTTCACTCGCTATCGGCTAACTTCGCGATCCAATCATACATCTCTGAAGAGAAGGACGCAAAGAAGATCTCATGGATTTCCATATACACATAGTGATCTAGCCACCTCTTCTCGGATATCTCTAGAGTTCTATTCTCTTGTGTCACGAACTCGTGAAGTTTCTTGTCCAACCACTCTTTAATTTCCTTTTTTGTGGGGTTCTAGTGTTCTGACATCATACATCCCTTAGGCCGATCCTAGTCCCAGCAATGGAACCAGACCCAAGACTACCGGCCCTTTTGGCAACAGTCCATGGAGAGCAGACTAAGGTCTCACTCGAGGTAGTATGGGAGGGTTTTGGAACCAAGTTTCTGCACCCTAGCGATGTCTTGATGAGCTCTGGGAAGTTCACAAGCTAATCTTATACGCTTGGACTATTCCACGCAGCCGTCTGACCTTCGCATAGTTTTGGTACAGAACGTGAACAGCCGTCGTCTAGATCCTTTACCCTTACTATGTTATTATCATAGATCTGACTTAATTTTGTGGGCTCAGTAGTCTTTATCAAACATTTAACATTCATAACAAGTGTGCGCAATCATAAACTGTAAAGAGATGCATAACTATATAATAGAAGTATAAACACATAGATCTACGAGCAGATGCACAATATTTCATAATCAACTTATCTTTCATTAAACATCTATTCAGTTACAATCTGAACTTCTCCCTGCGCACTCAGCTGCAGTGATCCACACACACAGCTGCGGATGCTACCAGGCCTTTGTGCACACAACCATAGAGCCTCTCCTTACTACTATAACCCAAAACCTAAACTTACAGACTCAGAACGAAATCCTTATCCCAAAACCATATTACTTCAAATCAAGATTCCCAAAAAATGCCTTCTACGCTTAGAGCCTCGCTCTATTTATACATTTCCATGGTCTGTGTACCATGGGTAGGCTGACACATTCCATATTAAATTACAATATTTTAGGGTGGACTACCCTAGACTCTCATGCTCCACGCCCACATTTTGTAGGGTCTTTACATTACATTGACCCAAAACTAGGCTTTAATCCCCAAAACCATGTTATGGGGGGATCCACTACTCAACAGAGCCCATATTAAATCCGTATTTAAGATAAAAAGCTATAACGATTATCATAAAATTAGAATCCTTAGTTAAGAAAAAAAATTAATTTGTTATTCACTTCCCATAAAAGACACCTATCAATTTAAATATGTTATCTTTATTAATATTTTATATAACCAATTAAATATGTTATACTTATTAATATTTTATATAACAAATTAATATGTGATGAAATGAATTTGAATATGAAGGGAAAGCTATAGTCCCTGTCATAGTCTGCTAAAACTATTCTTTAAGTGAGATCAATATTTGTTAGCATTCTTGTAGAAGAATAATGTAAATAGGATTTGCAACAAATTTGTTGGAGTGTGCAAGACCTCTATAATATATGTTTACATATAAACCATACAGGGCATCACGTTATAGTAACAATCTATAATCCCCGAGTTTTAATTACCATGTGAAGTGTATTGTAAGTGATAAAATATTTGAATAATTTTCCAATTAAAGTGAACTCCTCCTCTATTATAGTATTGAAATTTTCTGTATAATCAAAGATTTGGAAGATGACTAATAATTCTCTTGTTAAATATTTTGCAACAGATCTCACATTTATAATAATTCTTTTGGTACCCTTTCCTAAATATTTTGCAACTGATCTCATATTTATCTAAGATGGCAACAAGGGATTCAATTTTTTCATGTGTAATTTTTTTTTATGAGCTGATAAATATTTTTTATAGCTATTTAGTTTTTCTATTTTTACATTTTTTAAAATTTTTATTTTGGTTGATATAAACAAAATTTCAACTTTAATGACAGATTGACAGAATTACACATCACACTGAGTTGTAAAATAAGTCTTTCATCCTAATCAATATCTCAAAACCAAGACCAAGTTTAAATAGTAGAAACTATCTCCTATTGAGAATGGTTGAAGATGGACATCTCTCAGATAATGAGGGTGACAAAATTAACAGGTAGAAAAATAAAATCCCCTCTGGAATTAAACTAAGAATTCAGGTGTAGTTTTTGTAAGAGAAAATAACTCTAACCACCCAATTTTCTCCATGAAGTGAGATATTCAGTTTAAGTTCAATTTTGATTAGTTATGTTTTATTTGAGTTTTAATTTAATTATTTATTACTAATGTCTTGTGAATGATCTTATTTGACTTTGATTAAGTAATATGAATACCCAATTTTCTCCATGAAGTGTTATAGTCAGTTTAAGTTCAATTTTGATTAGTTACGTTTTATTTGAGTTATACTCTAATTATTTATTACTAATGTCTTGTGAATAATATTTTTTACCTGTTATTAAGTAATATGAATATTGAATTGACTCTATTTCTAATTTGTTGAATTGACTCTTTCTAATTTCGAATTTATTCTATGTTTTCTGCCTTTACAATCTTTGCCATGGTATTAGAGAGCATGAAAATTTCTGCAAATTGTCAGAGTAAATTTCTTATGTGTATACTATCCTGTAGTTGTTATAAGTGTGGAAATATCAGCCAGTGTTGAGAGTACATGTGTTGAGTGCGTGGAGAAGTTGTTATCTAATCTATTGAGAGAAGGGAGGATCACTTAGTGAAAATTATTGGCGTAAAGTATATGTAAAAATGTTGATGTAGATTGGATTTGCAGCGAGATTAGTGAGCTCGAAGAAGGAGTCTCTGATAATGTAACATTTGATCCAGAGGTTGATAAGTCGAAGAAACAAAAGACAAAATAATGCCTTCACAAGAAAATGCATAAAATAATGCGTAGATGGCATCATTTTTCCCCTTATTGCATATGCAAAGACAAAGAGGTATGGGATAGGCTTTTGGAGGAGTTTTGGTGTAAGGAAGAGAAATCAAGTTGAAGATGAAAACAAAGGTAGAACTATAGCAACAAATCTATAGAAAGATGAAGAATTTGGTAAATCCAACTTGAAAGTGGATGACACTGACTTTGATTGTGAAGGGTATGTAGAAGCAATAAAGAGAGCAAACAAATTCTTGTGAATTCCACTATGCTCAACCACAAGTGGACAATGATTTAGTGAATCCAACAACAAATCGTGTTGAAGATATTGAAGCTTCCATTGAATTAGTAGAAGATATGGTGGATCCAATAATTAAAATTGATTATGTTAACTTTGATGAAGAACAATTAGCAAGTGATAAGTGGTTGCACATGATGCAATAGAAACATCTCATTTATATGATGTTATTTGGGGACAAAAACCCACTTGTATATAGAAACCAAGGGGAATACAACATGCTTGTATAAGAAGAGGTTGTTAAAGTAGTGGAAAATGAATATTATGGTGCAAAGAAGGAAGCAACAGAGGCAACGAAGGAAGTGTAAGAGGAGAAAGCTCTCATTGTAGAGCATAATGAACAAAACCAATATGGTTTTGAAGATGTTTTTTCGTATAAACTTAGCTTTGATTTTAAGTGTGGATGTTAGCAACAAAATTTGAAGAAGAATTAAAATTCCTTGAAGCATGGCTTGCAACACCATGTTTTTATGAAGTTTGTATAGAAGTTCCAACAATGTATGTTGAAGGCAACATGCAGGATGGTGTAGAAAATGAAAATGTCAATGAAATTTTCATGTATTGGAGTCTTGAGTAATTAAAATTTTATTACTAACTTATGTTGCAACAAGTTGATGATTGTGAGCACACTATAGAAGACGATATGTGGCAAAAATCTACATACAAGCATATTTTTGAAGAAATAGATACAATGCATGGGCAACATGAAGAAACAATGAAAGAGTTGAACCAACAAATGAAAGAACTGAAATTGATGTCTACAACAAAAAGAAAAAATGAAGTAATTAAGAGGATACAAGATTTGGAAGAAAAAAAAAAAGAGCCTAAGCACTGATATCAAAGTTTTTGAGTCATTGTAAGCCTATATAAGAATCTTAGTTTAAATTTGTGTGGTTGTAATTAAGGGGAGTGTTGGAGAAAATAATTCCAATCACTAGATGAAATCATAGTGAGTTTAAGTTTAGTTTAAGTTAGTTAAGCTCTAGTTAAGTTTTACTCTTGTTATGTATTATTGATGTCTCCTCTATAATCTTATTTAACTATTACTAAGTAACGTGAACATTGGGTTTGCTCCATTTCTAATTTGAACTCATTGTCTATGTTTTTCGCCTCTGCAAATTTTGTCAACTTTCTTATCTTATCATTGATAGTGTAAGTAGTTTTCTTATTTGATGGTGTAAGCCTCCGAGTATGAAGCAAGCCAAAATTGAGATTAATCTAGAAATAAATCATAAGTCAGAAACAATTATAAAAACATTATATGTATTTTAAGACTCGTGAATCCATCAGAATGACATTTCTCTAATATTTTTTTATCCTTTTAATAAATAATTATAAAAAATAAATAAAAAAATGAAAATTTACATATGTTTATTCCATAATATAAGAATATAAAAAACTTAAATATATTAAATACTTAATAGATCTGAAGTGGTAATTTACTTGAAAATTCAATGCAGGCTTAATTAATATATACGTTTTCGTGTTGTGGCGTAGTTAATAATTGTAATATATTTCATCTTTAACACCTTCACACGTGTATCATTATAAATATTGATAAATACAAATTAATTAGTGAACGCATTTAACAAAAAAAATTGTTTGTATCTCACTGCCTTGTATTAATTATCATATAATAATTATATTAATCTGATAACTAATCTAAACAAATAATTTATATTTAATTATTTTTTCATTGGGAAAGTTATGGAAATTCTAGTCATATTTTGAAAAAAATCTGAGATCTTTGTAAATCCAAGTAAAACTTGTCAAACATTATAATTTGAGGTGTCTTAGAGGTTTTTGATGGTGTTAAATCCATTTTCACCATCAAAAACATAATTCAAACAGTGCCTCTACAAGATTTTTTGAAACTTTTTTTCCTGGATTCTAACCACTTTTGACCATATTATTTTCATTCCAAGCTACCAGTTCCATGCTACAGGTAATGTCTACACCCAATTCCTCGCTTATGGTTTTTTGGCTCTACTCATGTGCTATTCCATTTTTTTCTTTAAACTTTAGCACAAAATTGCAGTCACATTTCCATTTTTTTCTTTAAACTTTAGGTTTATTAATCCCTTTTGTTTGTATTATTAATCCATTGTGGTTTTGAATATTAACCCCTTGGGCATTTAATCCATTTGGATTTTAATGTGAATAATTCCTTGGGTTTATAAATAATAAAACCATGGTCAACCATGTCCCAATGTCACCTTGTGACAAAGATTGTCTCCAAAATGAAAATCAACCATGGTCAACGAGGGTCTGACATTGCATTATGACAAATATTGTCTCAATATGAAAATAAATCATGGTCAACCACAGTCCAATGCTACATTGTGGCAAATATTGTGTCAAAATAAAAATCAACCATTGTCAACCGTGTTTATTTTAGGGTTTATATGAATTCGGTTTATAATATTAATCCCTTCGTTTTAATATTATTCCCTTGGGTTTATAATCGCTTGGGTCAACAATGGTCCAACTTTGTATTGTGACAAAGATTATTTCAATGTGAAAATCAATCATGGTAAACCATGGTCCAACTTCGCATTGTGACAAAGCTTATGTCAATAACAAAATCGAACCTGGTCAACCATTGTCAATCATGTTTGTCTGAGGGTTTATTATATTTATCTTATTGTTTATATACCTTGGGTTTACAACATTAATCCCTTGGGTTTTTAGTATTAATCCCTTGTGTTTATTAGTTCCTTGGATTTATAATATTATTAATTCATTGGGTTCATTAAACCCTTGAGTTTATAATATTAATCCATTGGTTTTGTTAATCTATTGGGTTTTAATCCCTAGGTTTTATAATATTAATCCCTTAAGTTTATTGATTGCTTGTGTTAATAATCCCTAGGGTTTATAATATCAATCCCATGGGTTTATACTATTAATAATTATTTGGGTTTAATAATCCTCTTGGTTTGTAATATTAAACACTTGGGTTTTTAATCTATTTGGATTTTAATATAAATAATTTCCTGGGTTTACAAATAATAGGCCCATGGTCAACGATAGTATAACAATGCATTGTGACAAAGATTGTCCCAATATGAAAATCAACCATGGCAAACCATGGTCCAACATCACATTGTGACAAAGAATGACTCCATATAAAAATTATTTAGGGTTAACCATGGTCCAATGCCACATTATGAAAAAGATTGTGTCATAATGAAAATCAACCATGGTTAACAATGATCAATCATGTTTATTTAGGATTTATAATATTTATTTTAGGGTTTCTATACCTTCAGTTTATGATAATAATCCCTTGGGTTTAATATTATTCCCTTGGGTTTTCATTGTTAATCACTTGGGTTTATTTTTCCCTTAGGTTTATAATATCAATCCTTTGGATTTATTAATCCAAGGGTTTATAATCCTAGGGTATAATATTATTCATAGATTTTATAATATAAGTCATAGATTTTAATAATAATCTTAAGGATTAAGATTGCTTCTATATGAAAATCAATCATTGTCAACCATGACATAGTCAACCATGACATGGTCAACCATGGTCCAACATCACATTCTGACAAAGGTTGTCTCTATATGAAAATTAACCATGGTCCAATGTTGCATTGTGACAAAGATTGTCTCAATATGAAAATTAATCATGGTCAACCATGGTACAATGTTGCATTGTAATAAATATTCTATCAAAACGAAAGTGAACCATGGTCAACAATGGTCAACTAGGTTTATTTTAAGGTTTATAATATTTATCTTAGGGTTTATATACCTTGGGTTTATAATATTAATATCTTGGGTTTATAATATTATTCCCTTGGGTTTGATATTATTCCCTTGGTTTTGTTAATCTCTTATGTTTATAATATTAATCTGTTGGGTATTTAATCCATAGGGTTTATAATATTAATCCCTTGGGTTTATACTATTAATAATTACTTGTGGTTTATTAATCCCGTAGGTTGGTAATATTAATCCCTTATGGTTTTTAATATTAATCCCTTAGGTTTTTAATCTCATTAGATTTTAATATGAATAATTCATTGACTTTATAAATAATAGGCTCATGGTCAACCATGATCCAATGTTGCATTGTGACAAAAATTGTCTGAAAATGAAAATCAACCATGGTCCAATGTCACATTGTGACAAAGATTGTGTCAATATGAAAATCACCATGGTCCAATGTCACATTGTGACAAAGTTTGTGTCAAAATTAAAATCAACCATGATAAAAAATGGTCATCCATGTTTATTTTAGAGTTCATAATATTTATCTTAGGGTTTCCATACCTTGGGTTTATAATATTAATCCATTGGGTTTAATATTATTCTCTTGGGTTTATAATCCCCTGGGCATGTAATATTAATCCTTTGAGTTTATTAGTCCCTTGGGTTTATAATATCAATGTCTTGGGTTTATTAATCTAAGGGTTCATATTATTAGGGTATAATATTGCTCATAGGGTTTATAATATTAAACCCAGGGTTTATAATATTAAACCTAGGGTTTAATATTAATCCTAGGTTTTAAGATTGTCTCTATGTGAAAATCATCCATGGTTAACCATGGTCAATCATGGTTAACAATGGCCAATAACCATGGTCAAATTATGAAAAATATTATGTCATGGTCCAACATCACATTTTTACAACCATTGGCATCCATGGTCCCATGGTCCAACATCAAATTGGGATAAAAATTGTCTCAATATGAAAGTCAATCAGTGTCAACCATGATCCAACATCGCATTATGATAAATTTTGAGTCAAAATGAGATTCAACCATTATCAGCAATGGTCAACCATGTTTATTTTAGGGTTTATAATATTTATCTTAGGGTTTATATACCTTGGGTTTCTAACATTAATGAATATGAAAGTCAATCGGGGTCAACCATGATCCAACGTTGCATTATGATAAATTTTGAGCCAAATGAGATTCAACCATTATCAACAATGGTCAACCATGTTTATATTATGGTTTATAATATTTATCTTAGGGTTTACATACCTTCGGTTTAATATTATTTCAGTGTCAATCATGATCCAACATTGCATTATGATAAGTTTTGAGTCAAAATGAGATTCAACCATTATGAGCAATGGTCAACCAAATATTTATCTTAGGGTTTATATACCTTAGGTTTAATATTATTTCCTTGGGTTTATAATCCCTTGGGTTTAATATTATTTCCTTGGATTTATAATCCCTTGGGTTTTTAATATTAATCCTTTGGGTTTATAATATAAATCCCTTGGGTTTATTAGTCTAAGGGTCTATATTCCTAGAGGATAATGTTACTCATAGTGTTTATAATATTAATCCTAGGTTTTAAGATTCTCCCTATATGAATATCAATAATGGCTAACCATGGCCAATCATGGTCAATGATGATCAATAACCATGATCACATTGTAATAAAGACTGTGTCATGGTAGAACGTCACATTGTGACAAAGATTGTATCAATATGAAAATAAATCATGGTCAACCATGGTCAATCATGGTAAACCATGGTTGACCATGGTCCAATGTCACATTGTGACAAATATTCTCTCAATATGAAAATCAATCATGGTTAACAAAGGTCCAACATCGTATTGTGACAAAGATTGTATCAATATGAAAATTGACTACGGCCAACCATGTTTGTTTTATGGTTTATAATAATTATCTTAGGGTTTATATACCTTGGGTTTACAATACTAATCCCTAGGGTTTAATATTATTCCCTTGGGTTTTTAATATTAATTGCTTGGGTTTATTAGTGTCTTTATGTCCCATATGAGAAAATTTTGGAACAAGCTCTTCACATAAAAAATTTCATATATTTAACAGAAGATTGCGATGTAAAAATAAGCAAATAAAGCATTTCAATCTCATAACATAATGAATAGGAAATCCTCAGCTTTATTATATTAGAAGAACTGGGGTTTACATGCAAATACAACCCATATAGTTGAGATTAATGGCCTCAGAAAGATCTACAATAATGCCACAATTGACCTCCAAAACAAATTTAAAAGCCAATACACTGCAACCTGTGACAATGAATGGATTCACCAAGGGAAGAGATGGGTGCTTGCCCACTCTCACTAAATCACTCAAGGGTTTCTATCCTAGAGCTACTATCGGAGTGGAGAACCAAGTTCTCAACCTCACGTACAAGAAAAAATATCAAAACCAAGATGTGTCCAAATGACCTTCTCCTCCTCTTTTATACATCTCATGGATAGATCCCCAAGCCTCTAGAAGTATCTCATTTTATTATTATTCTAGAAGCTCCTCCATTGACTTTATCTTAAGTGACACTTTTATTTTATTTTACTTAATTTACTTTTGGCCCCTGTCCCCTAATTGATTATTTTTCCTTAATTAAATGACTAATTAAATTCATTTTTAACCAAGGAAAATGGTTGATCACCCACCATACTCTCTTCGGCCACTAGAAGTCACTTCTCAACATCCCATCCTATAGATATTCTCATTTTGGTTCCAATGAGCTATTACACTCAGGTGTTCCATCAATTAATCTCCATGGAATTCCACCTTGAGCATAATTAATTAAGTTATGCCATTAATAATCTCGTTTTATGGGAATAATCAGAAAGTCATGAAACCAAAAAAGAGATGTGCAGAATTGCTCATGATGATGAATATGCCAAGCAAATGTCATCAAATCCCATAATAACTCCTCCAAAATCCATCGGGACCCCTGATCATAAACCTTCTCCACTAACCTAATCATCACCTGCCTTGGAAATCCACTCTGGCTGTACCATGGAGGAAAATACAAGTGGGTACATTACAGTCCTCCCGCCCCAATAATGCATGCCCTCAAGAAACCTAAATTTGTCGACCAATATGGTGGCCCAACGTAACTGAGACCCAATGTCAAGATGACATACAAACCACTGGGTGATGCTTTGCTCTTGTGTCAACCTACCATGAATGGACCCCTCAATGCTTAGATCCTAGACCAATCTCTATTTGAACCTGTCATCAGCAAATCCTCCTAGATCCCAGTGTCTCAAAGAAAACGTATCAAGGCTCCAAAGCTCCTGCTCTGCTATAACTCCAACCATGAATGTTTCCCATCCACCACGTACCAACTCATCACTCTCTCCAATCCAATGCTTTGGCATAATCCAACGCGAGTCTCATCATACTAATGTTGTGTTGAAATACTAATAAGTGGCTAGCCTACATCCTACTTCCAACTAAATCATGTAATATCCCTCACCTATAAGGGCTCCTACAATACACTTCTCCTGACTACAAACGATACTCCATCAATAGCGTACCAACTCATGATCTCTAGCTAATTCAATGCATGGACACCTATGCAAGGAATGAGTCTACTGGGTTGATATGGGTCCCTACTCAACGGATGTAACTTTATTTGGTAAATCAAATAGATATGTCTAAGGAACCCTAGCCCTCTCACTATAATAGGAAAAAGCAATAAAGATGTGCTACAAAACCTATCTATGTATTCTGAGAGTGGGATGCTGCCTGAAGATGTTGTAGCTTGGTTGACTTCCACTACATCGATTTTCACATCATCAATGGGTAGATCCAAATATGCACTTCCATACCCATCACCTGATAGGAAACAACATGCTCATCCAATCCACCAATCTCCTGCCAAAATATCCTGTCATACTCCAACACCTCCTAAAGACATGTTTTTGCAAATACTACCACCCTGTTAGTTTTTTGCACATCTATATGCTCCTCATCAATGGATGGCCCCAAGGGTGGCTTCTCATCCTCCTCCATCATGGGCTTAACATGAACCTCCAATTGGCTCTTTCGAAAAGGTTCATCATGCATACTATGCATATCATCCTGTTGAGCTGACTCATGCTCCATCATAAGCTGCTCATGTTGACTCATCACTGGTGACAAACTATCCTAAATGTCGAGCTCCTAATACCAACAGACTACTCATCATAAGAATCTCGCCCGATGTTAATATCTCACCATGACTCCTACTCCTCTATATTATCTCTATGCTAAATCATCAACTTCTCATTTTCTCCCTGATCTCTTACCAACATGAGAACAATCAGATGCTTTTCATACTCCTCTACCACACACGGATGCATATCTGGGCTACTGTCATCAACTCCATATGATTGCTCATGCTCCTCTAAGGTATCATCATATGAACCCATGGACTCATCTAATGAAGAGTCCTCATCCTGACAGACATGAAGAATATATCCCTGCTCTACCATTGTCATCTCCTCAATGTCACTCAAGCATGACTGGTGAGGTCCCCAAGGTCCTTGGTAGATAAAGAAATGTCCCTTCCTCCTCATCTCATTATTGTTGCATGAGACCCCAAACATGAGTTGACCCTCCCTGGTCTGTTGTCTCCTGAACAACCCAATTTTCTGCTCAACCAACCTCTCACCTAGAACATAAGTGATTTGTGAGACCAACTACTTTCTCCTCTAAACAAAGAACAATCGAGACTGCAACTTCCGGCAGATGGCATCACAACCTCTCATACATCAGGACAAGATGGACTACATGTGTGCTATGACTCTGTCAGGATGATGTTTCCTAATGCTGAAGAAGAATTGGAATATCTCTAAGATCAAACCATCACACTCTATATCAAACATGACTTCATATGTCCTAGTTACAACCATAACCTCTAAAATCTCAAGCTTCTTCCCAAGTGTAGGACGCACACTGTTATCCAAGTCCTGAAAAGTATCCACTATAAACTTGAAAAATCTCTTCATAACATCATCGTTTTAAGGAGCTATAGGGGTGGTTAGTCTCATGATGCTACTAAGCCAAGAAGAAAATGGAAGTCTAACCCCTTCACAAGGTTCATCCAAGAAATTGGGTTGTATGAGAGCAAGCATAGCTTGTCTTAGAGCCCAAATGAGTTTCTTCCCTTCTAACTCGTTTACTTTATAAATGAGTGCATCCATTTCATCTAGTTTGAAAAGGACTTTCCATGGACCCTCATGTACTTCAAATCTGTCCCAAGAGAAAAACTATTGTGTCCTATTTCTTGTCCCTTCTGCACATCGTTTAGCTGTTCTTTTTGAAGAATGGAATAGGTCCCTCTTGAGAAAGTTTTGTTGTTTAGTTTGGGTTATTAGTCTAGAATGCAGTCCACTAATACAATGTTGTGTTGATTTAAGAGGTGTTTTAAAAAATAAATTTTTCACTAGTTCCTCACCAACTCACACTCAGGAAATCAACGCCAATATCAACATGTGTTCTTCGCAAACTATGCTCTACAAACATTGTTAACAATGCTCTTCCATTGTTCAACAATAAAGACCCTTTGTAGTATTATAGATTCTCAGTAGGTATACAAGGCATCATAAAAAATAATTCCAGGACCCGCCCAACACTTTCAGCAATATGTAACAAATAGGAACTCATTCCTATCTCCAATAGTCCATGTAGACATGTAAGGCACAAAAAATATTCAACAACAACATATGGTTATGGAAATGATTACTTTTCCCCATAATTCATAACCTGGACATATAGCTCAACAAATAATGAATCACAACAAGGATGACTTAGGAAACTGGTATAATACTGAGCAAACTAGAATGTTCATATTATGATCATGGCTGAGTTTTTAGAAATATTTTCGGAACAATCACATTAGGAAAAGAAATACCTTCACGCCAATTCCCATCATTTCCTAGCTCAAAAGTTGGGCATTCTCAACACCCTCGCTACTCGTGCCCTGAGAATATCTAATGAAAAGAGCTTCAATAGAGAGAAATCCCATCTCCTTAATGTCTTTGTTGAAAATGGTTATAGTAGACACCTTCGTCAGAAAGCTTCCCTTAAAGCCTTCAAGAACTCAGTGGTCAAAATAGAACCTAAATATCATATCCCGAGGGTCCATATGCCTTTTATCCAAGGGACCAATGATAAGATTGTTAAGATTCTTAAGAAACATAATGTTCCCTCAAGCTTCAGACCCCTTAAAACCATTCGTAATTCCCTCCGATCAATAAAAGATCCCATCAACCCCAAGGACATAAAAGGTGTCTATATTATTCCTTGTTCATGCAGAACCCCCTACATTGGTGAGACGGGTCGCTCTATTAACCAAAGGATTAATGAGGACACAGTTGACCTAAAACATGAGAGAACCAAGTCCTCTGAATTAGTAGAACATGTGAAGAAGACTAATCATCATGTTTGTATTGAGGAAGCCCAAGTGATTTATAAGGTTGCGCATTTTCATCACCGGAAATTTAGGGAATCTATTGAAATCGAAAAGAGGCCTGTTAATCTCAATACAGATGATGGGTGGAAGATAAGTAGTTGTTGGATCCCTACGCTTTCTTCCTAGTCACATCTCCCCTCTGCTTCGTCCCCCCCTCCCCCCATTAATAGCTCAAACTAAAAAAAATTCCCCCTTTCCTTTTTTACCCTTATCCTAACTAACAGGTTTTTTTCTCTTTAGATGGTTGAACGAATTAATTTAAAAAGTTTCCCAAAAACTGTTAATGATATAATATTACTTTCTACAATTGTTTAATAATATTTAATTTAAAGACAATGTTAAAGAAATACTATTGACTCATATTAAACATTAATAATATTACCCTTGTCATAAGTGACTAAATGAGTTAATATTATAAGATTACTATCTAGATTTATAATAGAAAGTTTATTACTATAATAATATTACAATTATACATAATAGGATTGTATTAAAGCATTTATGACTCGTTTTAGATAAATATTAATATTATATAAATATTAATATTATACATATCATTAAGATTGACTCGTAATAAATAGTAATATTATATATTACATTAAATTAAGGTTACCCTTGTTATAGCTAACTATAAGGGGTTAACATTAACCATTATAAGATTAATATTTAGATTTGAGTAGTAGGTTTTGGCTAAAAAATTATAATGATGAAAATACTACCACTATTATAATGTTATGATAATAATTTAATAAGATGTAGTATAAAATTTTTATAAAACTTATTAAATAAACAAAGAATGTATTAAATGGCATTATAAATTATTAGTTTTTTTACTCTAATTCATTAAATAATAACATTATAATTAAATAATTTTTAACCTACTTAATCTAGCCTTTTCTTAATCAATAGTGGCCTTGGTCCAATTAAGTGTAACATAGCCGTTTTTCTAGTCAAACTTAACCATTAGAAGATCTCACATCCCTATCTAACATTGAACCATGATATGATTTTTTCAACATGTAGTTATCGATGGTTCGTTCAAAACACGTTGACAAAGATTTTCTAATGTGATTCTTCTGAAAATATTTCTAAACACTCAAATAATGGATCACAAAAGCTTAAATTCAATCAAGATCATAGCTACTAAAATCTCATGAAGACAAACCCATAATGATAATATGCACAACACATTAGAGATAATAAAAACTTGGTATATCAGATCTAGAACAATTCCTCGAACTAGCTCATTCCACTCTAGCCGACCTTCATAGAGCGTCTGAACCCCCTAGCAAAATCTGTATTGTACTGCAATATTCCACCCTTAATGTTCATTGTTTTTCCCCTTATATTCTCTTATTTCACTTATTTGAATCATTGTGTAATGCGGTCGACAATTCGTATAGGCCTACTATTGTGTTTTTCTTCTGGTTGAATCTGATTAGGGAGTGCAGCGTACTCAACAACACTTGTAGATCCTCGGTTATGATAACAGTTTTTCATGAGCTTGTTCCAGCAATGCAGTAATCAATACGTATGCTGCAACAACATGGTAATATCGTGCATCATCAACAATGTTTTACCTACCAATTAATAGCCACGTAGAGTATTATTATTCACCAGTGATAGAATCTTAACTCGGCCATAATAATTCAATATGACACGCTGCCTCATAGTGATGTGACTTGACTGTGCGTTGTTATGCTAGAGAGATGCCAACTAATATCAACATGGCCCCATGATAAAAGTAAGAGTGTTGCAATAAATTCACTGCTCATAGTTCACTTTCTCGATTTTATTCTTGAAATGGCAGCTGGACACCCTCGGTTGCTGCTCGGTCTACATCGTCAGCTACTTTGCCAATCACAAATTGTGATTCGGTAAGCATGCACCACTATTCATTAGACTATAAACAAAAATTTGATATCAACTTTATCATCAGCAAGAAAAATAAAAAGGCTCACGGCCTCAAACAGAGATGGAAAAATACTCCTTTGCCAAACACATCCTCTAGCTAGGAAACTCGCATAGTCTTCAGGATGTAGGTAGATAACTCTTAGAGATGAATCATGAGTTCCATGGGACCATTGGTGGGAAAAAATGGAAGTTTTGAACTCTATATTTCTTTCTAAACTTTCCTTCTTCAAAGGTGTCAATTGGTGCAACAAGGTCTTCCCCTCCTCACCAACTCATCCTCAGGATTTCTAGGTAGTCCGTAGCAATTAATGTGACTCCATCACAGGTAACACCCAGCAAATTTTGATCCAAGTTATTTCAAACTCACCTTTATGCTCAAGACACACTTTCATTGGATCAATTTGATGGGTCATCAGGACAATGTTGTTAGTTCAGGCAACAAAATTGAACTTCAACGCTGAGCTCCACGTCTAATTAGTGTGTTGAAATCCTCTATGCCTTTCCAAGAGAATTTCTCGGCTCTGGAGAATAATGCCAAACCTCTCGGATCACCAATTTCGATTTGTATATCACAACTTGACAACTCACTTTTTCTTGGACGTTGTCTCCTTCGATGATCTTTGATCTGAGAAAATAATGGCTCAGTCCTATTCTAACATTCGCCAACTGATCTATGTGATCGTTCTATCTCACCCCTACCACTGAAAATTCTGCCATTAACCCTTACACTCAGAAATTTGGGGTTCAATTGAAATATATTTTGCCTCTCTAAGATGGCTTTTGCAAAATAACAATATCTATTTTGAATGAATGATGTGCCCCCTTTCAAAATCGTAATGGCTCTATCTTTGATTTTGACAGCACTTTTTCATCCCTCTCTAATGCACCTAAATTTCTCCACGCCGTGGAATCACGAAAAACCTTAGTGAATACAACCTTAGTGAATGTGTCGTCGTCTTCCCTTTGGCTTAGCGGCTTATAGAATAAGTATTTGATTTTATAGAGAATGATATAAAGGCCCACTTTGGTATTAATAAAATAATACTTGAGTCCCCAAAAAACAAATATTCGACCCTTAGGAACACACCAACTTTCAAAATGTAAGAGTAGGCCCCTTTGATGATTTGATAGATGACCTTATTTTGACATCCAATTTGTTGAATGATTATTAAGAAAAAGATAAATCAGAAAAAGAATTGTCTAATTGCTTAATTTGTGGGATGGCCAAGACATAGTTGAAAAAATGTGATGCTTAGCGGAACTACTCCGAATAATCTGAAACCCTTGCAACTGAATCTCCTCCCACTGAGTTAATACTAAGGCTCTAATACCATTGTGATATCCCAAATGAAAAAATTTTGAAACAGGCTCTTCACATAAAATTTTCCATACATTTAACAGAAGATTTCCATGTAAAAATAAGCAAGTAAAGCACTGCAATCTCATAACATAATGAACTGGAAATCATTAGCTTTATTATATTAGAAGAACTAGGGTTTACATGCAAATACAACCCATATATCTAAGAGAAATGGCCTCAGATAGCTCTACAATAATGCTACAATCAACCTCCAAAACAAACTGAAAACCCAATACACTGCAACCTGTGAACCCTAAATGGATTCGCCAAGGGAAGAGATGGGTGCTCACCCACTCTCACTGAATCGCCTGAGGGTTTCCATCCTAGGGCTACTGCTGGAGTAGAGAACTAGGTTCTCAACCTCACATACAAGAAACAATATCAGAACCAAGATGTATGCAAGTGACGTTCTCCTCCTCTTTTAAAGATCTCATGGATAGATCTCCAAGCCTCTACAAGCATCTTATTTTATTATTTTATGATTATTCTAGAAGCTCCTCCATTGAATTTATCTTAAGTGACCCTTTTATTTTATTTTAGTATATTTAATTTAAGTCACCTTTGGCCCCTTTTGATCCAAAATGGATCCCAAAACCTCTAAGTCGTCATGTATATTAACTACTGAAAACACTATCGTAAGGGAAAACAATGAAAGAATGGTGGAAACAGAGCTAACCGAAGGTTCAAATAGCACTGCACAGGAGTTGTTGGATTGGATAGATCAATGGTCTAGATCAAATTGACAGATCTCATTGGAGGAGGTCAGCAAAGTATATCAGAGGCAACCTTATGGGAAATGTGACCGCGACCCAACGATACAATGTCAGCCGTTGATCAAGTACATATATCAACAGTGGACATGAACAGAAACATATCGCATCGCAATTCTCTAAGAGGAGGACTTAAACACGCGATAGCAGGCTTAAGCAATATGCAATGGCCAAATTATCACATCGCAAAGAACCAAGTGACAAGGAAGGAACCTGTAGACTTAAGACTGTACAATGAGCACTTCATTGACAGTTGTTGGATCTGGAAAGAAATGGATGGTTGCGATTGAAATCAACGATCGAAACAATCAATGTGATCAGAGATCAAGGATTGAGAGCGCAACAGAGAAAATTACCACTTGAGTAGTGATACTGCCAATGCAACAATAACCAATGAGGCTGATTGAAGAAATTACGGATTGGCGATAGGGTAATACAAAGGGTCGTTGACATGTGATATGCGATTGCGATCAAGCTGGACCAGAAAGGAATTATAGATGCATCTCGATAATATTTGAGTTTCGATACGAAAGAGTTTGTTGGGTTTTGCAGTGTTTTAATGTATTTTTCATATTTCCTTTATAAACCCAAATACAAAGGAAACCATGGCATATGGGCGATTGCAACTTGTGGTAATGATGCAACAACAAACTCGATAGGATAATAGGTCAGATTCAATATCTTTTGAAGTCCGGCCTTGGCAGATTTTCCACTATTTTTTAGTGTTTTTCTAGTATTTCTCTGTGTAAATAGAAGTGTAATTTCAGGGGATTTTCACCCGTGTTGGTCCTTTCTGTTTGAAAACAGGTGGCCTCTTAATCTCAATAGAGATGATGGGTGGAGGATAAGTAGTTGTTGGATCCCTACCCTTTCTTCCCAATCACATCTCCCCTCTGCTTCGTCCCCCCCCCCCCGCCCCCCCCGCATTAATAACTTAAACTAAAAAATTTCCCCCTTTCCTTTTTTGCCCTTATCCTAACTAACTAGTTTGTTTCTCTTTAGATGGCTGAACGAATTAATTTAAAAAGTTTCCCAAAAACCGTTAATGATATAATATTACTTTCTACAATTGTTTAATAATATTTAATTTAAAGACAATGTTAAAGCAATACTATTGATTCATATAAAACATTAATAATATTACCC
This sequence comes from Pinus taeda, assembly GCA_000404065.3. NCBI lineage: Eukaryota > Viridiplantae > Streptophyta > Pinopsida > Pinales > Pinaceae > Pinus > Pinus taeda. Next base: position 102,239 of record APFE031402469.1, on the reverse strand, counting down.
TTGTCATAAGTGACTAAATGAGTTAATATTATAAGATTACTATCTAGATTTATAATAGAAAGTTTATTACTATAATAATATTACAATTATACTTAATATGATTGTATTAAAGCATTTATGACTCGTTTTAAATAAATATTAATATTATACATAATCATTAAATTGAAACCATAATAAATAGTATATTACATATAAATAAATTAGTACCTTGTTATAACTAACTGTAAGGGTTAATATTACCCATTATAAGATTATATTTAGATAATAATATGGTTGGTAATTTTTGTAAAATTCTACCTATTATAGTATTATAATTTTATAAAGATTTAGTAATATTTTATAAAACTTTTTAGATAATTCAAGGATGTATTAAATGGCATCATCAGTATATATATATAATAATAGATAGATAGATATATATATATAGTATATATATATATATATTCATAATAATAATATTATAATTAATTAATTTTTAATCTACCTAATCTAGTAGTTTCTTAATCAATTGTGGCCTTGGTCCAATTAAGCCTAATATAGTCGTTTTTCCGGTCAAACCTAACTATTGGAAGTTCTACCATCCCTATCTAACATGGAACCATGATATGATTTTTTCAACATATCGTGACGATGAACCACACTTGTTGGTTCAAAATACAAAGATTTTCTAATGTGATTGTTCCGAAAATATTTATAAAAACTCAAATAATGGATCACAGAAGCTTAAATTCAATCAAGATCATAGCTACTAAAATCTCATGAAGACAAACCCATAATGATAATAAGCACAACACATTAGAGAGAATAAAAACTTGGTATATCATATCTAGAACAATTCCTCGAACTAGCTCATTCCGCTCTAGCCGACCTTCATAGAGTCTCTGAACCTCCTAGCAAACTCTATATTGTACTGCAATATTCCACCCTTAATGTTCATTGTTTTCCCCTTATATTCTCTTATTTCACTTATTTGAATCATTGTGTAATGCGGTCAACAATTTGTATAGGCCTACTATTATGGTTTTCTTCTTGTTGAATCTGATTAGGGAGTGCAGCGTACTCAACAACACTTGCAGATCCTAGGTTATGATAATAGTTTTTCATGAGCTTGCTCTAGCAATCCAGTAATCAATACGTATGCTGCAACAACATACTAATATCGTGCATCATCAACAATGTTTTACATACCAATTAATAGCCACGTAAAGTATTATTATTCACCAGTGATAGAATCTTAACTCGGCCACAATAACTCAATGTTACACGTTGCCTCATAGTGATGCGACTTGAGTGTGTGTTGTTATGCTAGAGAGATGCCAACTAATATCAACATGGCCTCATGATAAAAATAAGAGTGTTGCGATAAATTCACTGCTCATTGTTCACTTTCTCGATTTTATTCTTGAAATGGCAGTTGGACACTCTCACTTGTTGCTCGGTCTACATCGTTAGCTACTTTGGCCAATCAAAAATTGTGATTTGGTAACTATGCACCACTATTCATTAGACTATAAACAAAAATTTGATATCAACTTTATCATCGGCAAGAAAAATAAAAAGGCTCACAGCCTCAAACAGAGATGGAAAAATACTCCTTTGCCAAACACATCCTCCAGCTAGGAAACTCGCATAGTCTTCACGATGCAGGTAGATAACTCTTAGAGATGAATCGTGAGTTCCTTGGGACCATTGGTGGGCAACAATGGAAGTTTTGAACTCTATATTTCTTTCTAAACTTTCCTTCTTCAAAGGTGTCGATTGGTGCAACTGGGTCTTCCCCTCCTCACCAACTCATCCTCGGGATTTCTAGGTAGTCCGTAGCAATTAATGTGACTCCAAGGCAGGTAACACCCTGTAAATTTTGATCCAAATTACTTCAAACAGACCTTTACGCTCAAGCCACACTTTCATTGGACCAAGTTGATGGGTCATCAGGGCAATGTTGTTAGTTTGGGCAACAAAATTGACCTTGAGCACTGAGCTCCACGTCTAATTAGTGTGTTGAAATCCTCTATGAATTTATAGCATAATTTCTCGGATCTAGAGAATAATGCCAAACCTCTGGGATCACCAATTTCGATTTGTGTATCACAACTTGACAGCTCACTTTTTCTTGGACTTCGGCTCCTTTCATGATCTTTGATCTAAGAAAATAACAACTCAATCCTGTGCTAACAATCGCCAACTAATCTATGTGATCGTTCTGTCTCACCCCTACCGCCGGAAATTTTGTTATTAACCCTTACACTCAGAAATTTGGGGTTCAATTGAAATATATTTCGGCTCTCTAAGATGGCTTTTGCAAAATAACAATATCTGTTTTGAATGAATGATGTGCCCCCCATTCAAAATCGTAATGGCTCTATCTTTGATTTTGATAGCACTTTTCGATCCTTCTCTGGTGCACCTAAATTTCTCCACCCCTTGGAATCACGAACAACCTTAGTGAATGTGTCATCGTCTTCCCTTTGGCTTAGTGGCTTACAGAATAAATATTTGATTTTATAGAGAATGATATAAAGGCCCACTTTGGTCTTAATAAAATAATGCTTCAGTCCCCACCAAACAAATATTTGACCCTTAGGAACACACCAACTTTCAAAATGTAAGAGTAGGCCCCTTTGATGATTTGATAGATGACCTTATAAGAAAAAGAGAAATCAGAAAAAGAATTGTCTAATTGCTTAATTTGTAGGATGGGCAAGACATGGTTGAAAAAATCCGATGCTTAGCGGAACTACTCCAAATAATTTGAAACCCTTGCAACTGAATCTCCTCCCGATGAGTTAAGACTGAGGCTTTGATACCATTGTGATATCCCAAATGAGAAAATTTTGAAATAGGCTCTTACATAAAATTTTCCATACATTTAACAGAAGATTTCCGTGTAAAAATAAGCAAGTAAAGCACTGCAATCTCATAACATAATGAACTGGAAATCATCAGCTTTATTATATTAGAAGAACTAGGGTTTACATGCAAATACAACCCATATAGCTAAGAGAAATGGCCTCAGATAGCTCTACAATAATGCTACAATCAGCCTCCAAAACAAACTGAAAACCCAATACGCTGCAACCTGTGAACCCTGAATGGATTCGCCAAGGGAATAGATGGGTGCTCACCCACTCTCACTGAATCACCTGAGGGTTTCCATCCTGGGGCTACTGCTGGAGTAGAGAACTAGGTTCTCAACCTCACATACAAGAAACAATATCAAAACCAAGATGTATGCAAGTGACGTGCTCCTCCTCTTTTAAAGATCTCATGGATAGATCTCCAAGCCTCTACAAGCATCTTATTTTATTATTTTATGATTATTTTAGAAGCTCCTCCATTGAATTTATCTTAAGTGACCCTTTTATTTTATTTTATTTAATTCACCTTTAGCCCGTTTTGATCCAAAATGGATCCCAAAACTTCTAAGTCATCATGTATATTAACTACCGGAAACACTATCGTAAGGGAAAATAGTGAAAGAATGGTGGAAATAGAGCTAAGTGAAGGTTCAAATAACACCGCACAAGAGTCATTGGATTGGACAGATCAATGGTCGAGATCAAATTGATAGATCACATTGGAGGAGGTCAGCGGAGTATATCAGAGGCAACCTTATGGGAAATGTGACCACGACCCAACGATACAACGTGAGCCGTTGATCAAGCACATAGATCAATAGTGGACATGAATGAAAACATATCGCATCGCAATTCTCTAAGAGGAGGACTTAAACACACGATAGCAGGCTTAAGCGATATGCAATGGTCGCATTATCACATCGCAAATAAGCAAGGGACAAGGATGGAACCCATAGACTTAAGGTTGTACAATGATCGCTTCATTGACAGTTGTTGGATCTAGAAAGGAGTGGACAGTTGTGATTGAAATTAATGATTGAAACAATCACTGTGATCAGAGATCAGGGATCGAGAGCGCAACAGAGCAATGGACCGCTTGAGCAGTGATACTGCTAATGCGCCGATAGTCGATGTGGCTGATTGAAGAAATCAGGGATTGGGTATAGGATAATACAAAGGGCCGTTGACGTGTAAAATGTGATTGCATCAAGTTGGACTAGATAGGAATTATAGATGCGGCTCGATAATATTTGAGTTCCGATATAAAAGAGTTTGTCGGGTCTTTCAATGTTTTAATGTATTTTGCTTATTTCCTTTATAAACCCATACAAAGGAAACCATGGCATATGGGCACTTGCAACTTGCGATAACGATGCAACAACAGACTCGATAGGATTATAGGTCGGATTCAATATCTTTTGAAGTCCGGCCTTGGTAGATTTTCCACTGTTTTTTAGTGTTTTCCTAGTGTTTCTCTATGTAAACGGAGAAGTGTAATTTCAGGGGATTTTCACCCATGCTGGTCCTTTCCATTTGAAAATAGGTGGCCACCATACCTTAGAGCATTTTCCAATGATTGTTTAACACTCTACAGGGATTTGAATGGACTATGGCCAGGAGCTGGAAAGCTTGAGAATGGAGCTAAACTGATAGCATCGAGAGGCTTAAAAGCCATTCAATGGCAGAGAACAGGGGGGAAGTAGTTTCTTAGACAGAGAGAGGGCAGGAGAAAGTAGAAGACAAAGAGCAAGAGGGAGAGTCTGTGTACTCTTGTAGACTTGAGGATTTCATGTAAATCCCTGTTGTTTTGGCACTATTGTATTGAGACTCAGTTTGAGCTCACACTTGTAATAATCTACTCTTGAAGAAATAATATAGAATTCAACACTGAAAGTTGGACCAAGAGACGTAGCCAGGAATTCTGGTGAACTCCTTTATTATTTTGGTTGTGTTGATGTGTTGATGTGTGTGTCTATTATGTTTCCTGACTACTCATTGTCTATATTATTCACAATTTTTTCGATCCATTGCACTAAGTAATATAGGAATTCCTACACATGAGTCTGTAATACCTTAATATTAATTTAATATCTCATTTTCAGATCAAGTGGTATCAGAGCATTACATTTTGTTAAGGTTAGACAAGCTTGTGCTGGAATTTGAATGCTATCTAGACTAAAGCTCAGACTAGGATAAGGAGAACTTGTTGAGGCTAATCTAGAGATTGGAAGAGTCTATTCTCAAAGGAGAATGATGGAAGAAGCTCCACTGGGATCAAAATCTCAATTCATGGACAATTTTATGGCTGTGTGAGCCATGGTGGAAGAGATGTATCTAGAATTTAAGAAGGGTCAAGGTGAAATCACTTCAACACCCAAACCAGACAAAGGAATAGAGGAACCTTTTCTAGTTGCCCCTCCAGAAGGAAAAATGAAAGAGAAAATGCCTCCTCCACCATCTCCTCCATCATCACCTTCATCATCTTCATCATCTTCTTCACATAATACTAGCCCTAATAAGAAAAAGAAGAAAACTTATTTGATTAAATTAGATGTGAAGTTTGATTTTCCAATTTATGATGGAGAACTAAATGCAGAGAAGGTAGATAATTGGATACAATAGACTGATGTATATTTTAGGGTGTAGAAAATTGATTCAGAAAGGAGGAGGATTCAACTGGCTAGCCTTCAACTTGGAGGAACTGCACTAGTATGGTGGGAAGGAAAGGCACAAGCTGATATGCAAAAACATGGTAAAATCATTTCTATCTGGAATGAATTTGTTTCTTCTATCAAAAAGCAATTCTATCCTTTAGCTTACATGCAGCAGGCAATGATAAGTTGGCAAACCTTTCGCTAGTTGAAGGATCAAAGTGTACAAAGTTATACTCAGGAATTCAGGAAACGAGCTTTAACTCTAGGTATATCCTTGGACTCACTTAAGACTTGATTGAAGTATCTATGTGGTCTGCATGGTTATTTAAAGCATACTATTCTCATGTTTAATCCCACTAGCTTAGATGGTGTATCAGTTCAAGCCACACATATAGAAGCTAGAGGTAAGAATGTAAACCCAGAGGTTTGGGGATCATTTAAATATCCTATAATCAAGAGCAAGGAAAAGAAGAAACTAAAATGGAAGGAGAGGAAAGCAAACACTATACAGAAGGATAAACCTTCATGCACTCATTGTAAGAAAGAAGGACATGATTAGGCACACTACTGGCGTTTTCATCCAAAGTGGAGACCTAAGAAGTTCGATGGAAGGAAGAAAACGAATGTTGTAGCTATTCAGCAGGAATTGGGATCAGATTCAGGTGATGAAATAGCAGTTACAACCACAGGTATTAAAGGTAAGGATTCTGAAGCATCCATAAGTAATTGTGCACAATCTATTGATAATGAAAGTAATGAGAGGGAAAGAAATGAGCTTTTTTTTATTAGAGTAATTTCCAAGCATAATAATATTGATACTTTGTTTGATAGTGGATCACGGGTAAATTTGATTTCTGAAACAACTGTAAAAAAGTTGGGATTACAAACAAAACCTCATGAGAAGCCATATCCATTATGTTGGGTGTGTGATAAAATAAAGCTACAAGTAACGAGACAATGTAAACTTAGATTTTCTATTGGATCAACATTTGTAGATGAGGTTGAGTTAGATATAGTTCCATTGGATATATATATGGTATTGTTTTAGGAAGTACATACTTGTATGATAGGAAAGCTATTTTCTATAGAGCTGAAAATAAGTATCAACTCACTAAAGATGGAATGGAATATATTGTAAGAGCTCATAAACTCAAAGGAAACTATTGTCTCATAAACTGAGGCCAGATGAAAAGAATTCCGAATTCAAGTAAGTAGTTTTTACTAATGGTTGTAAAGGCGAAGGATCCTGAAAAATCCAATGCATTTGAAGGTTGTGATTCTAAACAAAAAGCTGATTTAGTTAAAGTTGTTTTTGAGTATGATGATCTATTTCAAAAACCTAAAGGCCTGCCACCGAAGCGAGAAATAGTACATGATATTTGTTTGCAGCAAGATGCTCCATTACCTAACATTGGAATGTACAGGTTGTCAACTTTAGAGAATGTAGAGATAAAGAAGCACATACATGAGTTGCTCGATAAGGGGTTTATACGACCAAGCACATCACCATGTAGATCTCCAATCATGCTGGTTAGAAAGAAAGTTGGTTTGGTCGTGGAGTATGTGCGTTGATCACAGAGCACTAAATATAATAATGATCAAGAATCATTATCCTCTTCCTCATATCGATGATTTATTAGAACAATTGAAAGAAGCAGTTTACTTTTCTAAGTTAGAAGTACGAAGAGGTTATCATCAGGTCAGAGTGGTAGAACAAGATGCAAGGAAGACTGCTTTCAAGACAAAGAAAGGACTATATGAATGGTTGGTTATGCCTTTTGGCTTAACTAATTCTCCTGTTACATTTATGAGGGTTATGAATGATGTACTCAGACCTTTTATTGATGATTTTGTAATTGTTTATTTAGATGACACTCTTGTTTTTAGTAAGACATGGGAAGATCATGCAAAGCATGTAAAGCAGACATTATATGTTTTAAAAAGAGAAAATCTCTATGTAAAACTGTTAAAATTTGAATTTGGCAGAACATCGTTAAATTATTTGGGTTATATTGAAGGGGGTGGTGAATTGAAGATAGATCCCTCTAAGTTCGAAGTCATTGTAAACTAACCTAAACCAAAATGTGTTATAGAGGTTAGCATTTTCCTAAGGGAAGCACAATACTGGAGAAGGTTTACTGCTAACTTTTCTTTGATTGCAGCTCCATTATATGCTTTAACATGATTGAAAAAAGTGTTTAAGTGGGGAGGCAAACAACAGAAGGCCTTCGAAATCTTAAAAGAGAAAATCAGTACAACACCAGTAGTAGCAGTGCCAGATCTTCAACATCCATTTGAGATTGAGATAGATGCCAGTGACTATGCCATGGGAGTAGTGTTGATGCAACATGGTAAATGCCTATGCTATCATTCTAAGACATTTACTTCTGTAGTAGTTAATTATCCCACATATGATAAAGAATTTTATGCATTAGTACAAATCGTGAAAAAGTGGAAACATTACCTAATAGATAAAGAAACAATCATATGTACAAATCATGAACCACTTCAATATTTGCACTCACAAACTAAATTGTAGAAATCAAGACATTATAGGTGGATGGGTTTTCTACATCAATTTCATCTTGTCATCAAATATAACAAGGGCATACACAATAAGGTTGTAGACATGTTATCAAGACCAATCATCAATGCATCTACTATACTTAAGCATAACTCAGTAATGCAAGAAAGTTACATTGAAAAATATGCTTAAGATGTAGATTTTAAAGATGTATATGCAAATTTAAGTCATGGCAAGAAAGTAGAAAAAATGGGTTATTATGTAAAGGACCAACTCTTATATCATTTGGGAATGTTATGCATTCCAAAAACTGAAAGAGTTAACATAATTCGAGAAGCACATACTTCTCTTATATCAAGTCATTTTGTTGTAAGTAAAATAGTTGCACAATTGCAAAGGTTTTTTTATTGGCCAAGAATGCATGAGACAGTTTCTAGATATATCAAAGGATGTACAATGTGTACTACAAGCAAACCAAGTAATGGAAAATTAGGCTTGTACACTCCACTTCCAATTCCTTCTCATCCTTGGGAAAGTGTTTCCCTGGACTTTGTTGGGGGATTTCCAAAATCTGGAAAAGGTCATGATTATTTGTACGTTGTTGTGGATAGGTTCAGTAAAATGTGTATTTTGATACCTTGTAACAAGTAGGTTACATTTGAACAAACAACAAAGTTGTTCTTTCATAATGTATGGATTCATTTTGGTTTACCCACTTCTATTGTATCTGATCAAGATTCTTGATTTATTTGGAAGTTTTGGTCAAACCTATGGGAGTTGATGGACATCAGGTTGAAGAAGAGAAAATAATTTCATCCACAAACAGATGGCCAGATAGAAGTGATCAATAGGGCAGTGATCTAGTTTCTCATAGGCTATTGCAGCAAGCATCCCAAGCTTTGGGATGAGCATTTGTGTTATGTGCAGCATGCTTATAACTGTGCCAAGCACTCTCCTACTCAAAGATCTCCTTTTGAGACTTGTTTTAGTTTTATACCAAAGTCGCCCTTAGATTTTGTTTTTGGTAAAGACATAGAAGTTGATGGACACAGTGATGTGGACAAAGCAACCAAGTTCATTGAACAAATCCAAGAAATCCACTAGGCAGTACAGGAACAACTGGAAAGAATTCAAGCCAAGTACAAGGCAAGACATGACCAGCATTGAGTTGAGTACATTTTTCAAGTTGGTGATCAAGTCTGGTTGTACATCAGCAAGGACAAAATGTAAGGTGAAGGTAAGAAGCTAAAACCAATAAGGTATGGGCCTTTCAAGATACTCTATAAAATTAGTGAAAATGCTTTCACCTTGATTTTCCAGCTTATATGCAAATCTATTTAGTCATTAATGTAGAAAACTTAAGATTGTATGAACCTTCATTTATTGAAGATCTAGAAGAGCAAAGTCAGTTGCCTTCTTTTGAGGATCTATTTCCGGAGTATCTCAATGAGTTACAGGAAGACATAGTTCTGGACACGAAGGTGAGAACTACGCGTCAAGGGGATGTTGAGTACCTGAGAGTGGGATTCAAAGGTTCAAATCTAAGAAAAGCATGATGGATAGAAGTTAAACAAGTGAGCGAGTTGTATCCTCATTTGATCGATGCCTAAAAAGCCAACTTTTGGTGGTCCAAAATATTTTCAGTGGGAAGGTGTGATCTAAAATGGATCCTAAAAACTCTAAGTCTTCATGTATATTAACTATCAGAAACACTATCACAAGGGAAAACAGTGAAGGAATGGCAGAAACAGAGCTAAGCGAAGGTTCAAATAGCACTGCACAGGAGTTGTTGGATCGAATATATCAATGGTCCAAATCAAATTAGCAGATCGCATTAGAGGAGGTCAATAGAGTTTATCAGAGGCAGCCTCATGGGAAATGCAACTGCGACCCAGCGATACAATGTGAGCCATTTATCAAGTGTGCAGATCAATGGTGGACATGAATGGAAACATATCGCATAGCAATTATCTAAGAGGAGGACTTAAACACATGATAGCATGCTTAAGTGATATGCGATGGCTGCATTATCGCATCACAAAGAATGAAGGGACAAGGAGGAAACCCGTAGACTTAAGACTGTGTGATGAGCACTTCATTGATAGTCACTAGATCTGAAAAGGAATGGATGGTTGTGATTGAAACCAGTGATTGGAACGATCAGGGTGATCGGGGATCAGGAGTGCAACAGAGCAAAGGACTATTTGAGCAGCGATATCGTCGATGCAGCGATAGCCGATGAGGTTGATCAGAGCAATTAGGGATCAATGATTAGGTAATACAAAGGGTCATTGACATGCGATGTGTGATTGCGATCAAGTCGGACCTGATAGGAATTATAGATGCAGCTCTATAAAATTTGAGTTCTGATATAAAAGAACTTGTTAGGTTTTTCAGTGTTTTAATGTATTTTGTGAATTTCTGTTATAAACACAAATACAAAGGAAACCATGCCATATGGGTGCTTGTGACTTGCAATAGCGATGCAACAACGGACCCTATAGGATTAAAGGTAGGATTCAATATCTTTTGAAGTCTGACCTTGGCATATTTTCCACTGTTTTTTAGTGTTTTCCCGATATTTCTCTGTCTAAATAGAGAAGTGTAATTTTAGGGGATTTTCACCCGTGTTGGTCCCTTGTGTTTCAAAACAGATGACCACCATACCTTAGAGCATTTTGTAATGATTGTTTAACGCTCTATAGGGATTTGAATGGACAGTGGTTAGGAGCCAGAATGCCGGAGAATGGAGCTAAAATGACAACGCCGATAGGCTTAGAAGGCATTCAATGGCAGAGAGTAGGGGGGAGCAGTTGCTCAAATAGAGATAGAGCAAGAGAAAGAAAAAGATAGAGAGAAAGAGGGAGAGTCTGTGTACTCTTGTAGACTTGAGGATTTCAAGTAAATCCCTATTGTTTTGTTACTGTTGTGTTGAGACTCAGTTTGAGCTCATAGTTGCAATAATCTGCTCTTGAAGGCATAATAGAGAGGTTGACACTGAAAGCTAGATCAGGGGACGTAGCAAGGAAGTTTGGTGAAATCCCTTTTTTTTTTTGGCTGTGTTGATGTGTGTGTCTGTTATGTGTCGTAACTGCTGATTGTCTATATTATTCACAATATTTTCGATCTGTTGCACTAAGTAATATAGGCATTCCTTCACATGAGTATGTAATACCTTAATATTAATTTAAGATCTTATTTTCAGATCACCTTTCCCCTAATTAATTATTTTTCCTTAATCAAATGACTAATTAAAGTAATTTTTAACTAAGGAAAATGGTAAATCACCCACCATACTCTCTACGGCCAATGGAAGTCACTTCTCAGCATCCCATCCCATGGATCTTCTCATTTTGGTTCCAACGAGCTATTACACTAAGGTGTTCCATCAATTAATCTCCCCGGAATGCCACCTCAAACATATTAATTATGTTATGCCGATAATAACCCTGTTTTACGAGAATTATCAGAAAGTCACGGAACCAAAAAAGAGATGTGTGGAACTGTCATGATAATGAATATGCGAAGCGAATGTCGTCAGACCCCATAATAACTCCTCAAAACTCCATTGGGACCCTTGATAACATAAACCTGCTCCACTGTCCTAACCATCACCTGCCTAAAAAGTCCACTCTCGTTGTACCATGGAGGAAAATACAAATGGGGAAATTACAATCTTGGGTTTAGAATATCAATCCCTTAGGTTTAATAATCTAAGGGTTCATATTCCTAGGGTATAATATTATTGATAGAGTTTATTATATTAACCACAGGGTTTAATATTAATCCCTTGGGTTTATAATCCATTGCATTTATAATATAAATTGCTCGGGTTTATAATATTAATAATTGCTTATGTTTATAATATTAATACCTTGATATCATTACCATAAATTGCCATTATAATTGCTATAATTATTATCATATTTATAATTGGATGATAGTAATATTTTAATATAATAATAATAATATTGTATTATTATTTATTTTATTTTTATTAATATCATATTAATATTAATATTAATATTAAATTCATATCCATTAAAGCCTATTAGCATATATCAACCACATTTATTAATATAATATAGTTGTCTTAGTATATTAGGTAATTAAATATATAATAAATTAACAACATTTAAATATATTATAATTGTGAAATATGTGTATTTTACGTTGACTTTTTATTTAATTTGAGAATATAGACATTTCAATTATGGTGATTTTTAGTTGTTGGGTATAATGACTATTATTTCTCCTATCTAAGTTCAATTCTCTTGAGAGTGATATGATAATGAGACATGTTATAATATATATGTACCTATGTTAAGAGTATGGCTATCTTAGCAAAAATAAAAATTCAACTCTAATAAATTAAAAAAAAAATATTATAACATAATTAATTTTTTAATAAAATATAATTTTTTTAATAAACGAACATATTCTAATTTCTAAACAATATTTATAGACATGGAGACTGCATATGTTTTATATAATTTAAACATAAATTTTATAGACTTGGAGACTGCAGGTGGAGTGATTAAAATTTATACTTATTAAAAATATTATTTGAAAAAATTAATATTATGTTTATTTAAATACTCTTTTTTGCATAAAAAAATAGTTTATTTTTATTTATAATATTAAACTGAATTTTGTAAACATGCATGTTGGAAGGTCAAACATTATATATATATTCAATAAGTTTCTAATTCTAACATACATTTTATAGCCCTGAAGATGACTTACGTTTCTAATTTAAACATCAATTTTATAGTTATGAATCCTAGAGGTGGAGTGATAAAATTTATTTTTTATTAAAAAAATTCATTACTAAATTAATATTATATTATATTTATAGATTTTTTCCTTAGAATGATATACTTGGTTTCCCACTAGGCAATTTGAGGCCACCTATCTCATATATGTGGTGTAAACTTGTGTTTTATAAATAGAAAAAGAAGGTCCTCATATATGAGACAGGTGGCCTCAAATTGCCTAGTGGGAAACCAGTATGTTGGCCACGTATCCTCATTATAATCCATCCAAAAAAAATATAGTATGGTTCCATCTAACCAAGCTATATATGTATCAATATCATGATAAGAGTCTATGTGTCTATCTATCATAAGCATGCATCAGTAAAAGTAAATGCTACCCACAAGAAACATAAAAAATCATCCAAGAAATTGGCTAATCCTTTTGTTCTTATAAAGCAAACACCACTGGGGCCGGGTCTTTGGCTAAGTCGCCAGGCATGTCAGCAAGCTCAATAATGCAACGGTTGTGCCTTTGGATTCGGTCAAGGTGAATGTCTTTCTTACACAACTCAAATTGGATTGTCTGTAAGTCTTTTTTGTAATTGGGCATGTCATGGAGGGTAATATCCATCCCCCATTGACATTTGCTCCATTGCCTTCCCTATGAGGATCTTCATGACCCAGTATATATAGAGCGTCTGTTTATGCTGGGTGAGTCTGCCCTTAGTATTCCCAAGATTCGCGATTACAGCCTGCCAATTCTCCATTTCCTCTTTGAACTCATCCTCTTGTTTTACCTTCTTCTCCCATTTGTCAAAAATCTTATGGATGCCTGCATTTGTTCCTTCGTTGTAAGCTTCTACCGCTTTGGTGATGAGGTGTTCTACAAGATTCCTCCCACACCTAGGTTCCGAAGTGCTCGGGTTTGTGGCTCAAGATGACTCACTCTGCCTTCTGTCGCATGCTCTTCCACATGCAAGTTGAGCCATATCTTCTCTGTTACATGCTTATTCACACACAAGATGAATTAGCTCTCACGACGTGGTCACATGCCTCTCCGGATTGATGCAGGTTCCCATCCTCTCACACTTCACATCACAATTGCCTCTGCCCAGGTACCCCTCTGTCCCAAGATGTAATGCCTCTCCTCTACTTGGTGTAGTTGTGCCACTCTTCTACCACTCACTTTGCTTTCTCATCTACCTTCCGATAGCCTCACCACAACCATGGTTTTTCCAATGCACTCATCCACTCATATGGGTGGTGCCACGGTGCCAGATCCAATTTATGCTTAAGACTCTCACAACCAGCCCATCGAGCTAGATTACCATCACTCCCAATCACATTGCCTTCCCTCGCCCCTCTGCTCAGTGTTGCTGCCTCACTTCTTTGCTCCTCCCGTGGCCATCGCACATGCTTAGCCTCAGTCTCTCCACCCTCATTGGTATACCAACTATCTCTTTTGCTCACAGGAGGGTTCTCTAGATCCCAACCCTAGTTTTCTCTCATGTCTCTCACCTCCGGCCAAAATGTGATCACTTTCCCCTCAACTTACGTTGGTCTCCTCAGCCACTCCCCCATTTTCCCTCCCCTATCATCTCCCGCACCCCTCGACCATGAATTAAATAGTTACCGTAGTAATGGGTTTGTAAGGCTAGGATACATACCTAGAAACGCTTTGCATAGGTCATTGTTGGTAGCTCTGCAATATTGCACCCTCACTCCTCCCTCCTCTTCTAATCTCAACTATACTCCTCTCTCTTTCCTGACTTATTTCATAATCCCACTCCACCTTTCTCTGTCGCATCACCTGTCCTGCCTTAATCACCTCACCTCCTTCTCCGTCTTGGCCCTCCCTACCACTTCTCCCATCTCTTCTATCAAGTACCATGTGGGAGGCCACCTCACCCATCGCATTGAGCGTTTGGGGAGTGGTGGGTGGTACCCTTCCATTAAACATCATAACTATCATGTCTTACCAACGTCCTTGCCTACCTCGAGCACGCACCCCGATTGGGAGAAAATATAGTTTATTTTTATTTTTATTTATAACACTGAACATAATTTTCTAAACATGCACTTTCATTACTAAATTACTATTATATTATATTTAAAGGTTTTTTTTCTTGGAAAAATATATAGTTTATTTTTAATTATAACACTAAACATAATTTTTTAAACGTGTAGCATGCTAGAGATAATTTTTACCTAAACATTTTATTTAAAAAAAAATTAATATTATAAATATAAGTAAACTACATGAATATATCTCTAAATAAAATAGAACATTAATTTATTCAATGACCTTCTCAGTAAAATGTAAATTTTATAATAACACATTACATCATGCAAACTATAGTTAACATAGGTTTATAAATTTTATGAAACACATTATATGATGTGAGCTATAAATGGGATATGTATTTTTCATTCTTTTTTAAGCTCTCTCTAGATGTCAATAATGAAATACCTATATAATTTCATTAAATGATGCCATGGAAAGATCCCAATTTCTTTTGGGAATTAACTCCCACTTTCAAATCAAATACATATCCATGGGCATCAATAACAAGATTTTACTTTTACTTAATAATGAAAAGTTAGATTAGCATTGGACACAAACATGCAAAAAAATTAAGTTAAAAATGACGTCGAACTCCAAGTCAGTTCTCCCATAAATAGAGCGCATCACCTTGGTAGAGCAAACCATTATTTCGCTAAGCTTTCTGTATTTTCCTTCCCATATGTCGTTGTGCACAAAACATGCCTCGATACTCTACTACATCTCCTAGTTCCCCCTACAAATTCCTTATTCACTTGTTGTTGCTTTCCATATTACCTTTGATGTTGTAGGTCACTTATACCCAATAAGATTTCAAGGCCTGAGCATAAACCCATTGTTGGATTGAGAGTAGATCTTGTGCATAGAGATTTATCACTTTCCCACTCTTTCAACGGAATATTACATCAATCGAAGCGATTAAGCCAGCAGTGCAATGCGGCCAAGGGAGGCTAGAAAAACTGCATTGGTCTATGGTTCTGAAGGCTGGTTAAGTCCCTCATTAAGTGTAGGAATCCAAGCTCCAATAAGTGCAGGAAGTGGAGAATATATGATGAAGGTAGAAATTGGTAAGCCATATCTATCATATTATGGAATTCTAGACATAGGTAATGAATTGATATGGACAGAGTGCATGCCCTGTGATGATTTCTCCAATCAACCCTATCCAATCTATGATCCTTCCTAGTCCTCCACTTCCATGACAGTCATATGCAAAAGTCCTCAGTGCCAGCAATGCCCTAACTCCTATTTCTCTACTGATGTGTGCCATTACTTGTACGAGTATGCTGATTATTTCACCTCAAGGATCCTTTCATACGAGGCGTTTACTTTTCATCAAAGTCAATTGACCAGATCATGTTTGGTTGTAGCCAAAAAAATGGAGGCCACTTTGCACAAGGAGGTGTAGGCTTTGGATTTCACAGATGTTGAAAATAACAACAAGAAATGATAAGAATAGAATCCAGAATATTCCAGTTTTAATTTGTCCTTGAATTTAAATTAAGAATTAATATTCAAACTTAGTTTCACTAGCTGCTTGAAAAATAATTAATTAATTCATCTTGAGTTATTTATTTTGAGAAATTCAGGCTAGAAGTCTTCATGAAGTCATGCAATAGTTATCCCTTAAATTAAGGAGATTATCCCTTAATTAAGGAGATAAGGATGAGTTTTATTTGATTTGTAATTAGTTAGCTTAGTGAACTGAGTTAAGTCTAGTTAGATTAGTTCCAAATGTTTCGAGGAACTGACTGCGAGTTCAATTAGTTAATTCATGCATGCATGAAACTAGTGTACTCCAGATAACTAAAGATTCTCTCATAAATAACTCATGCATGTCAATTTAGACAAAGACCCAGCTGATATTAAAGATAGGGACAATGTCCTATCAATTGGAGAAATTTTCCTATAAAGGAAAGTCATCCATGCAGAAGGAATAAGGTTCCTTGAGGATTGTGCAGCTTTATAGGGTGTGAGATCAGTGTGAGTGACCAGTGTTACACTTGCTAACAGTAGGATCACCCAAGAGAAGCAACACAAGGAAATATGAGGCTTGGAGGGAAGAGGAGAATGCTTGTGAGAAGCTTTGTTAGCCTGTGAGCATCCAGGAGGATTGTACTGAGAGCTGGCTAGCTGTGAAAGCTAAAGCTTTGTGTAATATTGACATATTTCCACCTTGTATGATAATACAGATAGTGGGGTTTTAAGCTAAGGCTTTCCCCTTAGTATTCTTTTGTGTTTCAAGTGCATTGGTTTTTCTTATGGTTATATGTGTTCAACTAGATCTTTCTCAATTTTATGCTTCTGCAAAACAAATCAATAATAGAAGTAGATTATAGTATTTTTCTTTGGTATATTTCGTTATCGGGTTAATCTACTGCCAAATTTTCTAAATAGATCTCAGAGGTAGATTTGTAGAGAATTTGCAAGAATTTCTACATGGTATCAGAGCTAGCTGATCCATAGAGAAATTTCTACATGGTATTAGAGCCAAGTTTATTGGAGCAAAGGTTATAAGAGCAGTGAACAATATACGAAGAAGAGCATTCGAAGTAAATCTCTCTCTCTCTCTCTCTCTCTCTCTCTCTCTCTCTCTCTCTCTACTATTCATATAATATATATAATATTATATATATATAATATATAATTATATATATATATATTAATATATATTGGCCACGATTTTTCAGAGCAGATCTAAAAAAATTTGTGCAAAATTTTCAAAACCAAATAAAAGATCTAGATTCCTTGCGGAAAAAGACCCAAATTCAAAAAAACATCGATTGAATCAGAGTTTGAATGACAGAGATATTACTGATTTCAAATTAGAACTTTTTCCAAAAAATTTCATGACAGTGAGACAAATGAAACAGATTGGTGTGCTAGCCAAGAACCTATATGCTCTTGAGGTTCAAGATGCATGCAAAGCCTTGAGGAGCAAGACAAAGGTTAGAGACTTTGTCATTGAGAGGGAGAGTAAATTACCTCTCAACATGCAGTCCCAAAAGAAGTCTAAGACAATTGTGGAGGAGCCACAATTAGAGAAGTCTGCAGAGGGATCACATGCAACCATACCTCCAGGTGCAAAGTGGGGTGATGTGAAGTGATAGTCCCAAGAAGGCTGAACTTGGGTAGGGTCCATTGAGAGGTTTTATCTCATGGATCCTACCTTGCTACGGGAGCCCAAAGTACATAGTCGCGGGAGGAATTAGTGGGATTGATGCAATCAGAGATCAAAGTGATAGAGGCTAGAGAAGTCAGATATTGAAGAGCACATAGAAGGATTGAAAACAGTGCAAAAATACAGAGTTAGCCAAAGCGCAAAGTTTTCAGTCGACAGGGGAAATAACAGTCAAAGACTTTAATGACACATGCATCCTAAATTTTGGTGGGACTTTGAACATTTACATTTTTACTCCTAGTTATCAAACTAATAAATGTCACAAATAATGGTGTGCAATGGTAAGTATATTTAAGTACATCTCATTCCTATCCATGTTTTATGCAAATACTTTCTTAAATTATGGTGGGCACTAACTAATGGTAACTTGAGTATGAACTATTTTCAAAATTTTAATTTTGGTTTGTTTTAATATGAAGTTTAACAATGAAAAATCACTCCACAAATATATAGGATTCATGGTATAAATATTGATATTGCATAAAAAAAAAAATGGAAGAAAAAAACCTTCAAATTATTGTTCCAATCAAATGTTTTAAAAATATTTTTAACAATAATGTGTGTGTGTGTGTGTGTGTGTGTGTGTGTGTGTGTTAAACATTATAATTTGCGTTGTTTAGGGACTAATAACCTATAATTAATTATGTATGCATTTAAAATATTCAATGGCTCAATATTTTAAAAGATAGTTAGGTTGTATCTTCAAATATATAGTTTATATTTGTGTAGATATGTAGAATATGCTATAAATAACTTAGAATATTATTCTTTAGTATATATAAATAGTTAGTTATGAAATGCTGATAGATGGAACCAACATAAAGAATAAATTTGCATTAAACTATTAAATAAATTATAATGAAATATGTAAAAGTATGTCATGGTAATTAATAGTTTAAAATAATTTAATGCTATCTTAATATATACATGTATGTATTTATTGAGACTACCCTAGATCCATCTTAACCCCAGATCTATCAAGTGCCAAGAGGGATCAAATATCTCGAGGTGCAAATCTATTTGTTGAGTGTAAAACTTGAGGAAATGTTTGCACCTTGAGATATTTGGTCCCTCTCGATGCTTAATAAATCTGGGGTTAAGATGGATCTAGGCTGGCTTCAGTCGTGCATGGTCATATAAAATTTGTTGAACATCTAGTTATTCTTATCATTTCAAATATGTTAAATATGTATAAGATTAATTTGGTCAATTTAGTTTTAAATTTTCTTAGTTACCTCAGTTTGTTGAGATGAGAGAGATTTCTAGTAACTTGAATGCTGAAATAAAAATTTTGAATGCAAAGTGACAATGTAACAATGTTGAATGATAGGAAATGTGAATAATAAGAATGTAATCAATTAAAAAAAATCTTCATTTCACTTCATTGTGATCAATTTCAAACTATTTTCTTCTATTGTTCTATTGTAGTGGCTACAAGAGCCCTCCAAAATTTTTCCATAACTTTGTTTTGGAGCCTCCCTACCAACCGTCCTAGCAACATGTCTTGCACTGTCAAGTACATAGGCTTCATCATTTTTCAGTGGATTTCCAGCCTATGCATGTCGGTATGCTTCACTTCTTTCACAGGTTGCCACTCCAAACTTAAAATAGTTGTTGGCTAAGCAACTCCCTCAAAAAATTGTGTAATTATAGAGGGGAAGTAGCCTTCCCTCTAGAAATTGCACAAATATATTAGGCAGCTTGCTCGGCTTAGAAATTGTGCAAGGTAGCTAGATATGCTTCCTTAAGAAAATTATACAATTTGGCCCTGCAATATAGCTCAGCCCAAAAATTGTGCAATTCTAGGCATTATTCACATGCTCCTCCTAGAAATTGCACAATCCCTCGAGGACATGCAACCCAACTCCTCCCATAAATTGCACAAATCCCTATCTCAGTAGAGCAAGCTGTTGCATGTGCCTTCAGGTTGACTGGTTCCACCCGAGACCCAAAAAATTTGATTTGCATGCATGGTATTATTTTCCCCAAAACAAAAAACAGAAACATTCAAAAAGCATCCCTAGATTTTAGGGATATATTTTTAGCAACCTCAAACTTATTTATTTGACACTTTACATCTCATTCTCCACATCTATCTTGGAGCCTTGACATCCCACATCACATCTATTTTTGGCTAAGTTTGTTTTACTTGTCTTTTACAACATTTTTGTCACTCTTTGTGTTTTTTGCTTGTGTGGGTGTTGTTTGCTTGATTTCTCTGTGCAGAATTTCTTTCAAATTCTCTACAAATCTACTTATGAGATATATGTATAAAATTTGACTGTAGATTAAGTCGATAATTCCATATACCAAAACAAAACATTATAATCTACTTCTACTATCAAACTTGTGGAAACTTAAAGATCGAGCTGAATAGAGATGAACACATATAACCATAAGAAGAAGAATCAATACACATGAAACATGGAAAATACTTAGGGGAAAGCCTTAGCTAAAAACCCCACTATCTGTATTATCATACAAGGTGGGAATACATCAGAATTATACAAAGACTTAGCTCTCATAGCTAGCCAGCTCTTAGTACAATCCTCTTCGATGCTCACAGGAAAACCTAGCTTCTCACAAGCCTTCCTCTCTGCCCTCCAAGCTCATATTTCCTTACGCAGTTTCTCCTAGGTGATCCTCATGTTACTAAGTGGAACACTAGTCTCTCACACTGATCTTACACCCCGTAAAACTGCGCAATCCTCAAGGAACCTTACCTTGATCGCATGGATGAGTTTCTTTTATATGAAAACACATGCAACTGATAGTAACCTGTCCTTGACATTTAGCTCAATTGGGTATTTCTCATAATAGTCATGCATGAGTTTCTGATGAGATAATCTTCACCTATCTGGAGTACACTGGTTGAGTGCATGCATGCATCAACTGATTGATAACTCACAATTAGTTCCTCAAACACTTTGGAAATAATTTAACTGGACTTAACTCAGTAAACTAAGTTAACTAATTACAACTCATATATAACTCAATCTTATCTCCCTAATTAAGGGACAATCTCGTTAATTTAAGAGATAACTGTTGCATGACTGCACAAACACTTCTAACTTGAATTTCTCCAACTAATTAATCCATAATGAATTAATTAATTATTTCCAAGCAACTCGTGAGACTAAATTCAAATTTTAATTCACAATTTTAGTTCAAGGACAAACTAAAATTGGAATATCTGGATTCTATTTTTATCATTTCTTGTTGCTATTTTCAATAATCTAAATGCTTGTTGCTGTTTTCATGCATGTTAGCTTGTACAAGAACCATTTCAGTTTTCATTTGCATCTCACTGTTGTTGCATGAATGACACTATTTTGCACAGAAAGACGTTGATCCCATGACTTGTTTTACACACATGCATTTTTTTCCATTTTTTGAATCTTGCATTCCATGTTTTCATGCATGATCATTTACTCTTGCCTACACTCAATTTTTCAATGCATTCATATCTCCATATGTGTTGAGTCACCTGTCAGTGGGTCTAGGCAACCTTGGCCTAGACTTTTCCTTACCAGGACAACATTGTGAATTTCTTAGAGGGAAGGCTCTACTTTCCTCCAAGAAAATGCACAAATCTGGCCAGACAATGTCCTCCAAACTTGCTTTGTGCAATTCTCAAAGGCAGTGTTTACTGGCCCAAAAAATTGCACAATGCATTTCCTAGGCCTCTAGGACTTGCCAACTGAAATTGTGCATTACGCGATCTCAGCACCTAACTGGTCCGTCTGGATTGTGAATTATGCAATTCCGATAGTCAACCATCCTCCCGACGGTCTAGATTTCCTTTTATGTAGTTCCGGTAGTCAGTCTCCCCACCTGCCGATGAAAATTGTGCAATCCTTGCCATCAATCTCCCAGGTATGTTGCACGTCAATCCTCAAGTTTGCTTTGTTTTTAACTGATAGATTTATTGCCATACATGTCGCCATGTCTCCAGATATAGCAGGTGCTCATTCATATTTCAACAGTTCAGGATCAATTTGCTCCAAGATATTAGGGTCAAAGGCCACCAACAAAAGCACAACTAGAGATGTTGTTGAGCGAGTGTCTATGAGTTTTCCAATTTGCGAAGAGACGAAGTTGATCATTGACAAAGACATCAAACTGAAATGGTAGGAGATCAATGATGCATTCTCAGACACATTTGGGGAAGATCTTATAGACCAAAAAGTCTATGTAAACATTCACAAGTACAACTTTTACCGGATTTCATGCAGGTATCCCACATTTCCATGCACGAACATGATACATTGGATCATCTCGCACACTGATCCTAAGATGATGGTATTAAGCAGTGTCAGCGAGATAGAGATTTCTACCTTCAGGGCACAATACTATCATCATATCTACCATTTGTTGAAGCCAGTGATCACCATGGAGACACCCTTCAACATACCTAGCGGCAATGCAAACTTCAGGGATATGTTGA
Source organism: Pinus taeda (assembly GCA_000404065.3). NCBI lineage: Eukaryota > Viridiplantae > Streptophyta > Pinopsida > Pinales > Pinaceae > Pinus > Pinus taeda. The sequence goes on along the minus strand of APFE031402469.1, from coordinate 79,756 downwards.
AAAACTGGGTGAATGACCCAACCAAGTTGAGGATGACACTCAACTAGATTTCCAAGATGAAGATATTGCGGAAGGCCTATTAGTACTTGGTCATATTTTCATGTCACTTGTATGTCCAAGAGAGCATGGAGACCTTTCTACAAAGTTCGATGATCGTGTTGGACCAACTGGCCAGTGAAGGCAAAGCATGCAACTCATTTGACATGTTGGCTCACAGGTTGAAGCAACATGTAACACAAGCTCGGGAGCTGCCCAAAGGTTAGCCAGAAAAAATATACATGTCTACATACATCTTGGATGAAATCTATGGATGTTAGGAATTTTCAAGCTTGAAGTGGGCATGGACATTAGCGAAAACCTCTATAAAACTTATTGCAGACTGTTTTTCGAATGCAACTTTCGTGGAGTCATCACGTAGTTGTCAAACCATTTTTTCACCCTGGTTTCAAAGAAAATATTTGAGTAGGATCCACTTTGCATGTCGAAGGTAGCAACTGAGGCATTGTTTGACATTGCGGACTGGTATGCCTCACCTTTCGGCACCTTCATACGGATGTATAGCACAGAGAAACCTTTGCATGTTTTTCCAAAGTTTGCCATGGACAAGCTCATCATGCAAGAAGTGTTGTACCACATCTCAATAGGACTGTCAGCTAGACTACACTGGAAGAAGAAGACACCCTGGCCCACTCTTTCGTTGCGGATTGGGTTGTATAAGATATGGAATCTCAAGCATGTGGATGCTAAGACAGAGGAGTTCAAAAAATTTACTATTGGCACCAGAAGCTTCAATCTGTATGACCCGCATTTCTTTGTGAAGGATCACTGCACGAGAGTGCAATTTCATTGGATCCATGGGGTGTGTCACTGGGCTAACAAAGACCCATGGAGATATTGTCAAAGCTTCTTTAGGCCCAATGAATCAGTCAACATCGCTATGGAATGGTTCGCGAAGCAACATCTAGGAGAGTAGCAGCAACAGAGGGTAACATACTTGTGTGTGACAAAGGCAAGAGAAATATTGTTGAAAGTGTAGAAGAAGAACAAAGTTCAAAGAAGACCCACTTTTGGGGAAATAAACTTTGAAAATAGAGGACCAGAGGTGAAAACGCAATGAGAGGAACGTGTAAAGGGAAAGACATAAACAGAGGATGGACGAAATAGTGAAGTAGCTAAGAGTTGAAGGAGAAACTCTAGAAAGAACAAGATATGCATGAATAGGAGATAGAAGCACAACAAGGACACACACAGTAGGGGGCGCAACATGCACAGATTGATGAAACTATGCCCATACAGGTAGTAGACTCATCCGAGTAGCTGGCACAAAGAAGATAGGGTGAGCAGTCTTACGAGCAGGACTTTGCTCAAGAGATTCAATGAGTACTTGAGCAGATGGATACAGAGATGAAGTAGCCAGTGTTAAAGCAAGACATTGACCTCATGCCTTACCATCAAGACACTGACTCACTGAATTCATCGTATCCAAAAGAAGAGAAAGTCTTGAGTGACCAAGGAGATACTCAGATCCTCGGAGACAATTCTAAAGAAGATATGCACACCATATCATTCGATGAGTCACAACATAGAGTTGTACAATCGCGCAGAGTGTCTACTCTAGATGCCCACACATCTCTTGCATATTTTGAGGAACGAGTAGCCATATCTGATGTGCGCAAGCATCCAACAACATTAGCTGATGCTACCAGAATATATGTCGAAGCCACTAGCTTGAGTCTTTTCTTCTTGATAGCAAAGAACGAGCAAATGGATTAGGAGTTATAGTCAACCAAGCAGGGAGGAGAAATGGTTATGCAGGTGTTGTATTCTAGATTTGGCATTGTGCATAAGGAAATTTTCCATCTCAACAATTTGCAACAGTGTTGTGCTAGGAGAGCATGTATCTTTTCAAACTTGCATACTGTTGTCGACCGCATGAAAACATGGACAATGAGATACAAGGGATCCCCCTTGCACTTGTCCAATATGATGAAGCCTGTGGCAATTGAGTTGAAGGCATGCATCCGAAGTCAGATCCAGAACTATGAGGAACTCCGATAGCTCATCACTAGTTTGCAAGCTTCCCATGCATGGTTTTTTAGAAGCATGGATGTTTTTGTGTGCGCACATGTGATCCCATCTATTGGAACACTCACCCTGGTAAAGATAAAGGTTCAAGTTTGACAGGAGCTGGACTTGTACTTTAACGAGTTGATGCACATAGCCACCAACATAGACTTGGCGATCAATGCAAATAGTGTGCATCAGTATGTCGTTAGTCTGTCGACATTCAAGACAATGATACACATGTTATTAGACGAGTTGTATAGAGGAGCCAAAGAAGTGTACCTAGATGTAACAGAGGCAAGCATTTAGTTCCCGAAAGATGTCACCACAAAGTACATGGACACCATCGCGCACTACCAAGATTGGCAGTAGCTCACCACTATCAACCATTGTGAGGATGTCGAAGAGTTGGTCTTCCCACAATTGTCTGAGCCATAGTGAGTCTTCCATGGCTTGCTCGAGCCTATTTTGTCTCACATGGGTACATGTGAAGATTGTATGTAACATATTGTAAAGTGGAAATTCAAGTGTCGATAGTTGAGTGTAAAAACGAAAGAGTAGTTGAAGATTCATGAGGGTATGTGAACAGTCAAAAAGGGGAAGGTCAAGCATCACCCCACCCTTTGCTATTTATAATACCTCATAACTCATTACAAAGGATTTTGGTTAGCCAAGCTTCCGATAGGACTATCTTAGAGAAATATTGGAAAGTATTGTAATGACCCTTGGCTTCTCCACAGTGCAGAGATAGTACATCTCTTTGGAGGAGTAGACGAAAATGACTATAATGTTCCATTATCAGGACTAGTGGTTCATTATGGTTGTACTGTATGATTGGAACTTTCAATTCTTAATATAACAGATCCAACACATTTCATGCATATGTTGTTATTGTATTTCAGTTAACTTGGTTAGTCCAATGATATATGTATCTGTTTTCTTACTTGTGTATGCATAGACTCTTTCTGTATATGTATGTATGAATCTTATTGAGATGTGTTGTTGGTTTAACCATCAATTTGGATTGTTGGTTCACCTTCCTTCTAGTTTGTGATGCATATTTTCTCATGTGTTCCCTTCCAAGCTACATGTTTACACAAGTTTCCAGGGGGTGCACTCATTCCACCTTCCATATGTTAGAACCATTCATGCACCTTCCTTGGTTTGCTATGCATGTCACACCCTTGCTACCAACAATGACATCTTAATTGCCTTTGCGTGCAACCACGGTCAAGGTGATACCATACGACCTACTGTTGAGACTCTCACACCAAATGGTCTAAGGTATAGTTGGGACTTCTTGCTTGGAAGAACCCCTAACATGTTGGCGAGTCCAACATTGTCAACATTTCTCGCACTAGAAGGAGGTCCAAATGACAAGTTGTGTCATCTCATCCTTTTTTTAATATTCGCACATCTATCATGGATATTGTCACACTCATCCCTTTGCGATGTTTTTTGCATGCCAAACCTATCAACATCACAAGGGGGTTTTCTGATACATTTTCTAAATTCACATATGATGGTGAAGGAAAAGTGGCCTAGCCTACGTACTTGCAAGACTTCTTTGCAATTCTTGATAATGTAAATGAACACTTTGATGAAGAGGCCAACCTATTTCTTGCATACAAACTTCATGAATCCCCTCAATGGTGGTGTTGGATCCTCCCTCCTGGAAACGTGCACTCGCTTGGGTAGTTTTGTGATCTCATTGAATCTACTATCCATCATTTTGATCCAGAACCTCTAGACCAAAAAATATTACAACAATGGAAGACCCTATTGATGGGCCTCTAAATTAGACATAAATTATGGCACATGCCTCTAAATTAAACATAAATTAAGGCCCACATAACCATACTTCAACATATTAAACCTCTCTTTTTGCATTAGATAATGAATTTTTAACTTTAGTATGTTCATTAGGAAGGTTTATGAATAATTTCATATTTGTGCCTAATATTATTTATTTTTGTGGAATATTATGAGAATATTGGGTAGATTATGAAGATTTGGAGGAGGATATAATTTAGGGACTTGCTCCCTACTATAGGAGGATCAATATTAAATCATAAATCAATAAGATATTATGGAATTATGGCACAGATTGTGGAACTCCAATGATTGAGAAAATATAGGAATGTGTTCCCTGCCATTTAATGCAGATTCCTAGTATTGGGAACTAGATCCCCTAATCAAGGGGCTCTGCTGGGGAAATATTCCTCCTTTCATGGGGAATGATTCCTAATCATTTCATATAAGTAACAAGTCAAATTTTCCTCTAGGAAGGGGGGGATTTTTATTAGTATTACTATGGAGAGAACTCGTATTTTTGCATCTCCACTATCATTTCTTGTAGGGATGTAATTATATTGATGGAAATAATGAAGATTGGTGTCATGTTCAACCTCTAAGTAATTGTCTCCTCAATAGGACTATGATTTTCCTTGGGCTTGGCCATCCTAGGAGCCTCAAAGCCCTTTCGTATCATTTGTTTTTATTCTTTTCACTTCTTATTCACATGCATCTCTTGTTCTTGTTTCTTTCTATTTCTGCATTTAGTATTAATTATTTCTTGTTGTAGGATTGGGTTAAATGGTTGATGTAAGATCTTTTGTAGGATCAAAAGCATCATTTCATCCTTGGAAAATCTTTGGAAGGTCATAGTAATCATTAAGCTACTTGGATTACTTTTCTATTCACAAATCTATATTTTTGGAATTCCTTTGTGGAAAAGAACAATAATTTTTTGCTATTTTTTAGAGAATTCTAATGAGCTTCAATTGAGTTGGTTCCACTTGAATTAGATCAAAAAATCATTTTATTTAACAAAAAAAACACACCATTTCATTTTCACTTGATTAGGTTAGGCATTTGATAGATTTACTAGCTCACTAGTTCTCGAATTTCTAGATTTTAGACTAGTAATCTTCCGTTATTTAATATATCTTCTCCATGTATAGATGAATTTGTCGATAGATGCAAAAAATAATGTGTAATGTTTCAAGAGCTTCTACATAATAGGGAGACCTCATCTCACTTGCCTCATCCACCCATGTCACCAAAATATGCTAAAATCTCAATTTGAATTCTCGTTTTATAAGCAAAAATTGTCATTTCCCTTGAGAAAATATACCCATCTTGAAGACATTGCTTGATTTCTGGGTAGTGTAGAGCACCTCCATGCCCTATTCTTCCATTATCCACCTTTCCCAAGATCCATTCCACCTTCTAGACCACCTCCTAATCTTTTGGTCTGTTCTTGTAATAAAACAGGGGATCCTGTAGGAACTAATACATCTTGTAGACATCCTGCAGGAAATCTTGTAGCGGCCTATTTTGAGACTGAGTTGAGAAAAATCATCTTTGAATCTGGGATTAGGCCCTTAATTGACCTCCATGCCATCACAACTATTGTACCCCTCTTCCTCCACACCTGTCTCCCCTACCAAAAAGCAAGGAAAGATTAGCATTTGCATTTATAAAATGAAAAGATGAAGAAAAATAGTTCTTTTTATTTCTTAATTAGCACATGCATGCAGTAGTTAATACCCCCTAAATCAGATTCCATGCTCAATTAGTTTAAATCATCACATGTGATAAATAGGGTTAGGTTAGGTTCATTTTACAATTAGTTCATGATATTTATGCAATTAGAATACGTTTCTTTCCTTGTACTTTATTTCTTGCAATAGGTTGGGGTTTCCATTTTGAGCAGTTCATTTTCTGCAATTAGTTTAGGATTTGATTTTAGTACATGCACTCCATTACACCATGACAGTAAAGGAAGGATACATTGTGTGATACACATATAGTGTCAATACCTCTTAATTTTGTACGAACCCCATGTTGATAATTAAATTCGATAGCCTTCGGAGTTGCAACATTCTTGTTGCAATACTGAGGCTCATCACCAACAAGAATTACCTATGGAATTTTGGGACTTCTTCCACGTATTATAGTTTCAAGTTCTGAAAATTCAGATGAAATTATAGTATATCATGGAATGATTTGAATATTGTCTTACCAAATATGTCAATCCTAAAAAGAAGTTCAAGCTCAAGACCTACTCATCGTAATTCAATGATGGAGCTATGCAACCACAGATAGACACAGTCGTTGTCACAAGTGACTGTCCATCATCCCCTCATAAAAAATATCCACCATTGCAGAGTGATGGGGGAGAACATGCACACACATCCATTCAACTATCACATCCTCCCAAGATAACTTCTCTCAATTTTCGTGCATATTTGGTTACAAAGCCCATGCGTTGTCACTTACATGTCTTACCTCAACCTCCATCCTCCAGATTGCATTGCCTTTTGTTCTTCCATTCCAAAATCTTGTTTTGAATGAGGATCAAGCTATCGATGGAGTTCATGTTGCACAACCAACCTGCATTGTCATTCATGGAGACTATGACTAGGAGCCTGAGCATTAGCCTTTGATGAAGGATGATTCCATTCTGTCTGCGCCTCATCCTTTTTTTCCTAACATCTTTGGTGATTTTTTCATCCATGATTTCACATGTGTATCTCGATCTACGAATGCACCCATGGTTGATCATTTGCAGAACACACCGGATGTTAGTCCATCATCCGACAATGGAGATGACAAATCATTGTTTGAAAATCCACTTGATTTTTCATCTACCTTTTTCAGAAACATAGAGGGTGAATTTTTCCACTTCTCATCTACCCCTCTGTTTGATTCATCAGATCATGAGGATGCTGATGAAATCCTTGATTTTGTTGATCATAGGTGTCGTGATCTATTTATCCCCGTATTCAATCACAATGATGATTCTATTATAGTTTATTTTTCGAAGCCACCTGTTTATGATGATCTATTTGTCGATGAATTTGAAACTCCACAGACTATCAAGGCACTTTAGCCTGAGCTGATGGATATATCAGGCCCTCACTGTTGTGAGGTTGGTTTCACTTCCGATTAGGAAATTGTTGAAACACCCAAGGCTCCTCATCACTCATCTATATGCATTGAAGATCAATATCACACACAGATTATGCTTCCTCCCCTTGAGCTACACAATCCCATCGCTCATGCGTTAGAGGAATCTTATATAGAAAGCACACATGTGTGACGCAAGTTGTCTTTGTTTCTCTAGTTTGCTTTCATGTTACAGTCAAGAGTGTGTGCATGTTAAACAACTGCACACAGTGTTGCACAACATCATGGTAAGTCGATGGATTGCGTGTCATGCACTTGCACTCACTTATGTTTTGTGGAAACATTTAAACTTAGAGTGTGTCTATCTTCATTGTTATATATTTCATGTTTATTGGTTCGCGGAACTATGTTGTTCGTGAACCATGCCTTCACCAACAGGGGTGTACCAATGCGTCAGTGGATGCATTGGAAGTATCACTTCATGTGAGTAGACCCATGCAATGTTAGCTTAGGAGTAGAAGTAGTGTTTTCTTTTGGTTTGTTTGATTGCATGCATGTTTGCTTCTTACTTTATTCATTTGCTTGTTTTCTTGTTTTTTTGCTTACTCACTTTTCTTATGCATTTACTTCTGCTTTTGCTTTATTTTTTTGTTTGTTTTCTTCATGTTTACGTTCATAGGTTAGTTTCGCATGGAACTGTGTGCTACTCTTGGAACAAGGTGAGTAAAATACAAGAGGACTTGTGCAGTTATTAATACTTGGTTATTTGTTGTCCTACCTCTGCATGAAGAAATTTTTGTCTTCAATCCATGATACATCAATGGAAAATGTGTACTGTTTGAAGTGAACCTTGGTGAAAACACAATGCTTGCGCACTAACTAGTGTCAAATACTCTAGTCAGATTTTTTTGGGTTAACCCTTGTTAGCTTAGTCAAGTAGAGTAAGGCGAGGGGGGAACCTTAAAAAGTAAATCAGAGGTATATATAAACTACTTCTCTAAAGGAACAACCTCTTCTACTCTCAATAATTTGGAATCCCTCTTTCACCTCTAAAATGAATAAGTGTGATGCAAAGTTATAAAAATGAAAAACGAAGAAAATGAAAACGTGAAAAATTTCGAAAAAATGAAAAATGAATGTGGCAAAAGAAGTGGAAGGCTTCCTACGCAAAGTGGTGATGTGAGTAACTCCATTGGGGTATTGACAAGACTCACTGGTAGTGAAGCAATGCTTATTTTCCTATGTGACTCTGCTGGGGTACTGTCCATGCCTATTGGCAGCGAAGCAACACTAGAGATGAAACTAAAACTCTAACGACCATATGACTTTTGCACAAATATAACACTCATCCTGATTGAAACAATTTCCCTGGCTTGGATTGGAAGGTGTGATGACCAACCAAGAGCTTGGCAGATGCTACATTCTATAATCAAGCAAGTGTGGACATTATATAACAGAGAATTGAACAATACTTCTGGATGTGTTAGACTTTATTTTCACAAACAAGGTCCCTTCAAAGAGATGCAGTTCTACCAATGTGTTGCCAAGTGGTATAGCGGCTATAATCACCCTCCAAAAGTTTCCTTAGCTTTATTTTGGAGCCTCCCTACCAACCAACCTAGAAGCATGTCTTGCATTATCAAGTACATAGGCTTCATTGTTTTTTCAGTGGCTTTAGCCTATGCATGTCAGTTTGCTTCACTTCTTTCACGCGCTGCCATTCCACACTTAAGATAGTTTCTAGGTGAGTAACTCCCTCAAAAAGTTGTGCAATTTTGGAGTGGAAACAACCTTCCCCACATAAATTGTGTAAATCTATTGGGCAACCTGCTAGGCCCAAAAATTGCGCAAGGTAGTCAGACAATATTCCTTGAGAAAATTGCCAATCTGGCCCAGTACTTCATCTCAACCCAGAGCAACTCTTTCATCTGACCCTCTTAGTCACTCAAAAAATTCCAGCCACCCTGCTTCTCCAAAGATTTGACAAGATTGTGGGAAATTCTCTAAATCCTTTATGGAATTTGTCTCATGTCTTACCACTGCTCCACCCATACTTCACTATTACAGTTGATCCTTACTGTACTTTTGTCTTCTCACTGTCACAATTCTTGATAAATCTATGCAATCAGGATGTGAAGCCTCGTTGGGTTGGATATCATGGTAGTAATAAAGGGTTTCAAATAAGGAAATCATGCAATGTGGGTTGTCATTTCGCTATTAATCCAAAGGTGTGGAAGTATGGCTCAAGTAAGGTTCGCACTTGATGAAATGATTGCTCATAAAAAGGTGATAATGATTATAAGATTTTCCACTCCAAAACAAATTATATTATGAATCACAAAATGATTAAACCCTCAGGACTTAAATGTAAAGTCCATCCTCAACTCTCAAAATATAATGACATATTAATTTCCATAAAAACTATGTAAAGTAAAAGGAATATACCTTTTTGAACGGCTGACCAGTGGGTGATGTAATTGACACTGACGACGACCACTGGTGACAAGGATTATTAAGGCAGATAGTTGTAACCAGTTCCCTACTGTAATCATCTCCCACTAGATAGGTTGTCACAGATGTAACAAAAAATGTATTTCCTTGTGATAGCTAAATATTTATAGAATTTTTTTTATTACAATAAGATATGCACTAGATTGCTAAAAATGATACAATAAAATGAATAAAACTCGACTTGTAACAACATAATATATATGTGTAAAAACATGACGTTACAAAACTTATTAAAAAGAGAAATATGTACCAGCTGCCACAAAGTAGTTTTTAGCTAATACAATTATCTACCTTCACCCCATAAGAGGTTTTCATATGAAGATTTATTATTATTATTTTAATTTTTATATTTTTTTCCTTTTAGTTATTTTTTTTTTTAATTTATATAATTTTTTGGTGTGTCATCTTCCAACAAAAGTTTGTTTTTAGCTGCTACACTTATTGGATTTTAAGAATTTGATAGCATAAGAGAATTTTCCTCTACTTCCATAACTTGGAGATAAGGTCCTCTGACAATGTTGACAAATTAATCCTTCGAGGTAGGTTTATGGTATAAATGAAAATGTTGCCCATGGGAAAATAATGACACCTTCAAATTTGATATGGTAACTAATTTTACAGTCCCACTGTCAAAGGCTCTATCTACCTCATTAGGACCTAGCCACCTATTGCAGAGTTTCCCTTTGAAATCTTTCAATTGTGAATCATAAAATAGAGCCTAAACACTGTTGGACTTATATTTTGACTACCTTTTTATAGTGTTTCTAAGGCTTTGTCCCCATTTAAGACTCCTTTTTCCTTTCTAATCACCATCCTTTTTTATCCAGTGCCTCATTTTCACTAAAAAAAGGTGATTTGGACTCTAAGGTATGCAAATAACTCAAATGTGTCATTTCTCTTTATCCTTCAACAATTTGATGTTGAATGCTACCTAATTAACTAATATACGACTTTAAAATGTACTAATCAAATTTCCTGTAGATCAACTATCTTTGGGCAGATCTGTGATTTCCTGTAGAAGACCAGGGATTTACTGCAGCAACATTGATTTCATGCAGCGACGCCAATTTCTTGTAGAATGCTAATTTCCCACAATAGCTTCCTTGTAGTAGGTGGTTTTCTTATAGATGCTATGAAGGTTAGAGATGTTCTAATCATTCTCAGGAGAAATGGGAACATGGGTTTTGTTTGAAAACCCATCCACATGGATTCTATCCTAACAAATGTTCCAAATTTAGTTTTCCTAACTGCCTAGGTTTGGTTTCAATCATTTATGTTGAACTAGGGAAAGTGGTTCATGATCAGCAGAGTTGGTTTTGATCCATGCCTCCAGTCATGGATCAAACCAACTATCTCCATACACTATATTTCCTTATTTTTAGCAATAATTGTAATGTTTACTTAATTGGGCAAAGTCGCTTGTCTGTAAGTTGTATAAAAAAAAATTATTCAATTTCTATAGGTGCAGAGAGACATACATCAGACTTTTGTATTGTTCTGTAATCATATTTATTTTCAGATTAATGCAAGTAATGTTCTGCTAATCTTGTTGTAAAGTTATTTATTAATCAAGGGGTTGTGAGTGAGGGAGGGCCCCGTTAACTCACAACTCCAGTAGCTACTGTTTGTTAATTTATTTGATTTTCTATATTAGAAATAGATCTGTACGTAGTTCCATTCTTATTCCTTGTTTTTACAACAACACATGAATCTAATGGTTAATGGTTGAGTTTATTGGATGAATGATTTAAATTTTATTAAAGGATAGATCTAGGTATGCATATTGTTCTTAGATTTACATTGTCAAATTGATATTGAATGGTTGGGAATGGGTGTGATATAATTGTTTTTGTTTATCTTCAATCTTTTCTAGATTTGCATAAGAAATATTAAGTGTTGTAGAGAGATGACTTATCTATTCCATAGCCCTTGTTGCTAATTGCAAATGGAGATAATAAGGATTTAGGATTGTGTGTGGCTTTCATACACTAAAAGTGTCAACTTGCATATATTTTGGATTGTGCTTCACAAGGTTATGATTACCCCTGGTTGAGAATTTATGTTTGTCAAATTATAAGTTTATAATTTGCCCCAACATTTTGGCTTCGTTATGGAGGACGTGCTAAGGGATGATACTGAAATTGTTTTAGTGTGACTTCTTTCTGTCTAAGTTTTTTAGGACAAGGGAAGTTGAAGTGGTAAAACATGGGTAAGGCCTACGACCTACGAAGATCAAAATTCACCAAAGCTACCTCCTGATTGTTTGGTAAGTAGAAGTTCTAAACTTTGTTTATATAATGTATGAATAGGGGCCAATATACTAGAACCAAATTTTCACATATTTCTATTGGTGGTGTGAGAACCACTTTGTCCACTAATAAACTGGCAGGGAAAAATAAGTCTATAAAGAACAAAGCAAAGGAAACAAGGGAATCTAAACTGAGGACTGACAGTTATGAACAAGGATCGATAATTGATACTAAGTAGATCAATACCCCCACAACAAAGAAGGATCCTTCTGTTATAGAATATTTTATTGTTTCTCATCAAGAATATCCTCTTACTATGGGGACATAATATTTGTTTAGTGGTTATCCTGGAGAGGAATTCCTCTTCCATCCTATTCAAGAAATAGAGTTCCAGACAATTGACTCTGAAGGATTTGTAGCTCACCAGGGTCCCACCCCCTTCCGGTTCAATATGGTTCATCTAGAGGGTACTCGTACCACAAATGGGAAATATCATGAGAAGGAAGAGGAACTAGTTACATTCGAATTTCCTATCAAATATTTTGTTGGAGCCAGTCAAATGAAAAACATTCCTCCCTCTGCTTTGCTTAATTTTTGTGGTACCTCTGCTGAAGATCCTGATGCCTTCTTATTTGAGTTTGATGTATTATGAAATATCTATGATTATTCTTCAAATTCTCAAAAGTTGAAGTAGTTTCCTACCACATTAAAATATGTAGCCCTCAAGTGGTTTATGGGATTAAGTGCAAACTACATTTCAACATGGGATGACATGAAGAAGGTATTCTTGAGAAAGTATCAAGATTACTGTAAAACCAGGGACATTAGAGAAGAAATATTTGGCATGACCCAAAAGGTGGAGGAAAGCCTAAAGGACTTCTTGGAAAGATTCCAGTACAATTTGTAAACATCCAAGATAAACAATCTGAACAAACAAACCTTCAGGACAATTTTTCTAAGGTCCATAAGGTTGGAGTCTCTTGAGGTTTTGAAAATGATGGGAGTAGGTGATGTATCGAAATTGAGTTATGATGATGTGTATGAGTTATGTTAATGGTATTCAAGGGGAAATTCTAAGGTTGGGAGATGATCAAGAGATACTTCTTCTAGATTCATTAAACCAATTGCAGGGGCTGGGGTAACCAGAGATGAAATGGGTAATTTATTTGAAAATATTAAAACTGACATTATTAGCACTTTGTCTTTACAATTGGATGCTTTGCAGGCTAAGAAGAAACATGAGGAAGTGGAAAAGGACCTAGTTGTGTTCTTCTCCAAATGTAGGAAGAAACATCCCTTGAGGGAGTGTCCTACACCAGCATAGAGGTACGTCAAATCTGTGAAGTTGATCATTCTACTAATAAATTTCCTTCTCTTCTAGAGATTAAAGAAGCATAATTAGCAGATCAAGAATTTTTCAATGCACTTTATCCAATGACACCTCCAAAGCCATGGATCATGTCCTACAAGTATGGCACAACAACATTTTCAATTTCCTTATACCTAGAATCAAATGTGGAATTTTCTAATAACCTAGCACCCCTGGCCTCCACAACAACCTTGGCAGGGAAACTTTCCTTACCCTGTTGCACCAAATTATCCCCCTGAAATTTTTTTTTGACCATAAACCATACCACAACAAGTGGCTTAGCCAGAACTACAACTTCAGTTGCCTGCCCCACCAACTCAACCAAGTCCCACACAACTTCCTTCCCAACTAGTATCCAATCCTAGCAATAAAGATGTCCAACCTACTCACAATGATGGAGCAACTACTTATCCCACTTGTCTTACCTATTATATCACACCTCAACCTCTGTAAGAAATTTTTGTACCTTTGTTGCAGGAATTTCCTACGCTTCTGCAGGAAATTAAACTTAGGTAAGGAAGAGTGGTGACCCAACCAGAAAAAATTGAAGATATTATAGAGGAAGAAGCCCCTGATACACCTGAAATAGAAAATATACAAGAAACAACAGAGCAAAACATTCCAAGGTCACAAAAACCTTCCTCATCTCAAATTGTCCAGCCTCCTTTTCCAAAGAGGCTGGAGGTGAAAGAAATAATGAAACAACCCAAGTTTGATCTAGTATCTGAATTAATAAATGTATGCATCAAGATTCCCTTACTACAAGAAATTAGGGACATCCCAATTTAAGCTAAAACATGTACGGAACTATGGACCAAAATTCTAGGGAGATAAAGGAAAGAACCCTCTACAATTCAAGTAGGTGGAAAACTTGCAAGCCTTATGTCTATCGGATTTACCATTGAAAAGGATGCAGACCCTAGAATCCCTATGGTTACCACCTTCATCAATGGATATCTAATAAGAAATAATTTAATTGATTTAGGTGTAGCCATTAATCTAATGACAATGGAAACATTATCCCATATAGGATCCTTTGACTTAATTCCTACCCCTATTGTGTTATAATTAGTGGACAGATCTCAGCTCAAGCTAGAAGGTGTATTGGAAGACATCGTCATTTCATGAGATTCCTTGGAATATGCTACACATTTTTATGTTCTTGAGCCTAAAAATAGTTTGGGAGACCACCCTCTGATCTTGAGGAGACTTTGGTTGGCCACAATAGATGCCTTCATTGTGTGTAGGCCAAGAAACACGACCATCACCCATGGGGCTGGAACTAAACACATCAATATATATCCCCCTTCTAAACCCCTCCTAAAATGAGAAGATACTCATTGGATTGATGAATAACATAATTCAGAAATTATCCATCTAGTTTTGACAATATCCCAAGATATGAGGCTTAAAGAGAACACTGAGGAAATTTTAATTAATTGCTATATTTCAAATCTTGATTTTTCTCTGCATTCAGAGGAATAGTGAAGTCATGAGACAAATGTCATTGTTGATTTGCTAGAGAAAAATTTCCAAGATCATAATACAACAGTTGAATTAAATTCAACCCTTCTATATATATTTCATACATGTTCAGTGACTGAATGTGGAAGCAAGGTAATCAAAATATTTCCCAGAAAAGCTTAAAATATCAATATTGCCTTAAATCATGAACAAGAAAATCAATTATGTCAAACATTGAAAGACTTTTCAAATACATTTACTTGGGAATATATGGATATTAGGGGTATTCACCCGATCACCTGCACTAATCATATTTATATAGAAGGAAATGCCAAGCCTATAAGGCAACCATAAAGGAGGATGAATCGTGCTTTGAGAGAAAAAGTAAAATATGAACTTCAGAAGCTATTAAACGTAGGATTCATTTATCCTATTTTAGACATCCAGTGGGTATCTCCATTGGTTATCATCCTTAAGGAGAATGGGAAATAGTGAGTGTGTGTAGACTATAGGGAACTAAATAAAGCTAGATTAAAAGACCATTTTCCCTTGCTTTTTATTATAGATCAAGTGCTCAACACCTTAGGAGTAAAGAGGTAATTTTCTTTCTGAGATGGGTTCAGCAGGTATAACCAGATCAGGATATCTTCAGAGGACCAGGATAAACAACATTCACATGTCCATGGGGTACTTACACATATAAGGTATTGCCATTTGGTCTATGCAACACACCAGCCACATTTCGAAGGGCGATACTTGGTATTTTCTCTGATCTTTTACATGATTGCATAGAAGTTTACATGGATTATTTTATGGTAATGGTTGATACTTTTGAAGAAGCTTTATTTAATCTTAAAATACTTTTATAAAGATGTAAAGAAACTAATCTTTCATTAAGTAATGAAAAATGTTTTCGGATCATAATTGAAGGGATTATTTTGGGTCATCATGTTTCTACTGTAGGAATTAAAGTTGATCCAGAAAATATCAAAGTGATTGTGAAGATGCCTCCACCAACTAGCCAAATGGGAGTCAGAAGTTTCTTGGACATGCAGGCTACTACATAAGGTTTATTGAAAATTTTACTAAGGTAGCCTCGCCACAATTTAAATTATCAACAAAAGACTATAAATTTTGTTGGAATGATGAATGTAAAACTGCATTTGACACACTCAAGGATAAGATTTCTTCAACACCTGTCCTAAGAGGACCAGATTGGAAATTTTAGTTTCATATTTCCACGAATGCCTCTGATTCAGCTATAGGGTATTGGGCCAAAAGGAAAACCTCATAACCTATGTTATTTATTGTGTTAGTAAAAATTTGACTCTTACTGAATTAAATTATACTGTAACTGAGAAATCATTCCTTGTTGTGGTTTATGCTAGTAATGAGTTTAGACATTACATCAGTGTATATGAAGTTTTTTTACATACTTATCATTTTTCTATTTGGTATCTCATGAATGAACAAGTTACTAATGATAGAATTAATAGATGGATTTTTTTGCTGTAGGAATTTGACATCACAATATTGGATAGGCTGGGAAAACAAACTCAGGTAGTTGATTTCCTTTCTGTGCTCAATCATGAAGGTGCGAATGTTACTATTAATGATAACTTCCAAGATGAGAACTTGTTTTCCATTTCTTCCAAATCACCTTGGTTTGAAAATATGGCTAATTATCATGCTAGAGGGAAGTTACCACCTTACTTTTCATCTAATTAGAAAATGAAAATAATTATAAAAAGTGTTCCTTACTCTTGGATAAAAGGAGACCTATTTTTCACTAGACCTGGTTTGATTATTTACAGGTGTGTTAGAGAGGACGAGATATATGACATCTTGAGAGCCTGTCACTGTTAGAATTATGACACAGGTTTGGTGCTATGACACAGGTGTTGTCCTTGATGGCAACTCACTGAGATGACAGATCACAGTTCAAGCTCTTAGAATGAAGGAAAAAGAGATATACGCAGATTCCCCTTGACCAAGCCGCGTATACACTTGGGTTCGCCGACCAAAAGGCATGTATGTGTATACACGCACTTTCACGCAAGGAAGGATGCGTACATGTTGGAGAATTTGGTTTTGGTTCATGGTATTTGGACCATGGTATTGGTCCAAGGTATCTTGTCCAAAGTGTTGACCCCAGGTATTTTGTCTAAGGTATTGAGTCTAAGCGGTTTTTGACAATCGTATTGAGTAAGGCCTAAGACTATAAAAGGAGGAGGAGATCATTAGGCAAAAGCACTCAAGTAATTGAATATCTAATGAAGAGCAAGATCTAGAATACTAGTCATTGGGTTATGGTGCATAGCTGGATCTGAATCAAGGAGGAACCCGAGTGCTTGAAGAAGGATAAGTTCTACTGATGGGACAAGATCTTAAGGTTTGAAGAAAAGTATCTTTATGTGGTTTTGATCTTTTATCTGAACAGTTGGCGCATGTCGTAATTTGTAAATCTGATGATCTGGGTATAACTGATGCCTGAATAGCTGTAAAGATTAAATAATCTTTTATAGATTTTACATAGGTTCATTACAACAAGGGTTCATATACACACTAGTTCAACATTTCAAAACAGGTATACGTAGGTTTGTCTTAAGCAAAGTGCATATGCACGCAGGCTTGACACATTGAAGTGGCGTACACCTCATAATATATGTTTTAGCTACTTCTGTTCGTTGTTGCAATGTTCTAAGTTTTGGCTTGGGTTCTGTGGTTACTATTACTGTGTTCTTGTTACAGCTTTCAGAAAAGTGATTGTTTGATTTAGTTTTGGTTGGTACAAAGGAGATCGATTGATGCAGATATATTTGATGTTTGATCGATGTTATTGAGGGATCCAGTCTGAAAATTTATGAAATGTGGTCTCTGGAAGAAAAGAGAAGGTTGTAGCCTTCTGTAGGTCTGCACCTACGTACTAGTACATCAGCTAGTACAAGAGCTAAGGGGGTTGTAGCTCCCTTCCAGGAGAAGATGGAGAATGAGAGAAGGTTGTAGCCTTCTATAGGTAGAAGCCTGCATACTGGTATAAGACTGCACCAGTATAGAAATATTGTAAAAATAAGTTTCTTATTAGAGGAAGATAGAGATGAACCACAGCAGGTGGTTTTCACCCACATTGGGTTTCCACCTTATATCATGTGTTCTTGTGTGTGATTGTCTGCTTTGTTTTTACTGTACCTTGTTACTATTATATGGTTTTTATGCACAGATTAAAGATCAACATTTGATGAATTAACTAAATTATAAGTCTTTAGGATATATGCTAATTTTCTTAACAACGGTTGTGTATATACACAAGTTTCATTGACTGAAGTAGCATATACAAATCTGATTGTGAAAAGAAGTATTATTGACTTGCTAATATTGATTCACCCCCCACCTCTTAGTATAATTTCCAACAATTGGTATCAGAGCAGGTCCTTTAGAAGAAGTTTTATCGCTTGAAGAATATCTATCATCATGAATAACTATGAAAGAGAGGCATCATTAGACCAACAATCTTTGATGGGAGCAATTTCGTCTATTGGAAGGTAAGAACCACATCCCATATTCAATCTCTTGGAATCGATGTTTGGGAAATCATGGAAGGAGGGTACACTTTTCCATCAGCAATTCCTACAGATACATCAGGTAAAAAGCAGTATGAAACAAATGCCAAGGCTGTCAATACTCTATTAGGGAGTCTATCACAATCAGAATTTGTCAAGGTTATGCAGCTCAAAACCATCAAAGGAATATGGGACAAGATCATTCTAAGCTATGAAGGAGACGATCAGGTAAAACATGCGAAACTACAATCTCTCAGAATTCAATATGAAACTCTCAGAATGCACAATGATGAAATTATAGCTAATTACTTCTTACGTATAGATGAGATTGTTAATCACATGAAAAACTTTGGTGAAGAAATAAAAGAAGCTACTTTAGTTGAAAAGGTTTTAAGATCCTTGCCTTCTAGGTTTGAATCAAAAGTTTTTTCCATAGAAGAAAAGTAGGATCTTCAGAGTATCACTATGTCACAGCTGCACGGAATCCTAACTGCTTATGAAATGAGAAAAGGGGGTCCATCAGATATGATAGAAACTGCATTCAAAGCTTCAAGAAAAGGAGAACTCAATGGATCAGGACATACGTCAGAAGAAGGGGAAGAATCAAACTTTGTCAAGAACCTTCAATAGGGTTTTGGAAGATTCAGAGGTAAGATACCTTTCAAATGTTTTATTTGTGGAAGATTTAGTTATTATGCTGCCAAATGTCCTCCCAAAGATAAGCTTGATAAAGGTAAGGAATCAGCAAAATGGAATAGAAAACAAAGTGTAAATAAGAAGAGCTATTATACGCATGAAGATAGTGATGGTTTATCAAATAGTGATGAAGATGAAAATAGTAATGATTATAAACTTCTGATGGATTTTGAAGATGATGATTTCTTGGATGCTTTAGATGAAGATGGTCTTTATCAATAAATTTCTAAACTTAAAATTTGTTTAGAAGAAAAGAATATGATCATAGATACTCTGACATTTCAACTTGCTGAAAGGGAAAAACACAATGAAAAATTAGAATGTGAAATTGTGGGACTAAGAAAAGATATTGAGAAAACAAAAGCCCTCAATCTTAGATTTGCTAAAGTATCAGAAAAATTAGATGAAATTATCAAAGTACAATGTTCTCCTCTAATAAAGACAGTACTTGGATATACTGAAGAAGCATCTCGAACACAGAAGTTGTCAACGTCTAAAAGCTATCTTGATGCAGCAAGGAGAAGTGAACAATTTGACAATCGTCAGCAAAGGTATAAAGCAGATCTCCAGGTAAATCGACTTCAATCTACTTCAAGGATGAACAGAAACTATAACCAACCACAGGTAAATCAATCTCAATCTACTTCAAGAATGAATCACCAGGTCAGCAGGTTCGATAATCACAAAATTTATTTAATGGCCAATGTTTTTCATGTCATAAATTTGGACACAAAGCTGCTCAATGTGTTGCTTACAAGACCATCATGACTAGAGAAGCACAAAATCAAAGCAATGTGACTGGGAACATGATAAGGACCTACAAGAACTTTTCTTCTCTTGAAAATGAAATAGAATGCTCTATGTGTAACAACTTCGGTCATGAAGACGTGAATGCAGGAGTAAATTTTGGCAAACATCTTAGAAAGAGAAAGCTTCATTGGGTCACAAAACATGGAGAAAGAAAGAACCGCAAACCTAAAAATGTGGTATAGCCTTATATGCAGAAAGACAAGAAAATCAATGGTACATTGACAATGGATGCTCGACACACATGACAGGTGCTAAAGAAAAACTTTATCCATATGATGCATTAGAAAAGGAAAGGAAGGTCTCATTTGGAAATAACACTCCTACAGTCATAAAAGGTAAAGGCTCTGTTATCTTAAAAGAAAAGGTTAAAACTGGGAATGTTATGTATGTTGATGGTTTAAAGCATAATCTATTGAGTTTCAGTCAAATGTGTGATCAAGGAAATGGCGTAGTATTTTGATCAAATGGATGTGTTGTTTGTGAACTTGATACAGGAGAAATAGTGATCAAAGGCATAAGAACTCCAAATAATTTATACATACTCAAGGGAGGACAACAACAGTCCTATCTCAACAAAAATGATGAACATTGGCTATGGCATAGAAGATTGGGGCATCTAAGCTTCCCTCAGATAAGGAAAGCATGAAAATACCAGGTTGTTCGTGATCTTCCTGACATCAGAATTCCAGAAAATACAATATGCAAATCATGTCAATTTGGTAAGCAAACCAGAGCATATTTTCCTTGAGAAGGAAGGATCAACTAGTAAGCCTCTTGAGCTTGTCCACACTGATTTATGTGGTCCATCAAGGAAAAAGTCACCTTGTGGAGAAGAATACTTTATATTGTTCATTGACGACTTCTCGAGAATGTGTTGGATAGGACTTCTAAAACATAAAGACGAAGCATTTGAAAAGTTCAAAGCCTTCAAAGCTTTGGTTGAAAGTGAATCAGATTGCAAAATCAAGGGCCTGAGGTCTGATCGAGGAGGGGAATTTACCTCGGATGAATTCTTTGACTTCTATAAAGAACATGGAATAAGAGGGGAATTCTCTACCACAAGGACTCCTCAGCAAAATGGAGTGGTAGAAAGGATGAACAGAACTGTTCAACAAATGGCTCGTGCTATGCTAGATGAGTCTGGAACTCGTGCAACCTTCTGGGGTGAAGCTGCATTTGTTGCCATCACTATTCTCAATAAAACAAATGTTTGGGTAAATAACACTCAAACTCGACATGAACTTTGGTATGGTAAGACCCCTACTGTAAAATAATTCAAAGTTTTTGGAAGCAAATGTTACATCAAAAGGACTAATGAAAAACTTGGCAAGTTTGAACCTAGAGAAAATGAAGGGATTCTCCTTGCTTACTCTTCTTGAAGTAAAGGATACAAGTGTTATAATAAAAGACTTGGGAAAATTGTTGAAAGTATTGATGTTGTGGTTGACAAAGTAGGCGAAAATCCAAAGCAGGTAAAAACTAAAGAGTGGGAAGAAGATGAGGATTATCCTTCCACGTCAAATCAGACTAATGTTGAAGAAGAGAAAACCAATGAAGCACCAGAAGAGTAGATAATGGCAGAAGAAAAGGCTCCATCCAAATATGTTCAGAAAAATCATCCAGAGACTCAAATTTTGCGACAGAAAGAGGTAGGAGTGCAGACAAGAAGAACTATTACAGAAGCTTCAAGCTATATAGCGTTGCTTTCCTCCATCGAACTGCAAAATGTACATGAAGCATACAAAGATGAATGTTGGGTCAAGGCCATGAATGAAGAGCTTAAGAAAATTGAAAAGAATAATACTTGGGAATTAGTTCCTAGACCTCATGATAAGAATGTCAGAGGAACCAAATGGATATTCAAAAACAAGTTGAATGAAAATGGAGAAGTTATTAGAAACAAGGCCAGACTTGTTTGTAAAGGGTATGCTCAACAAGAAGGTATAGACTTTGAAGAAAATTTTGCACCTATTGCTAGATTTGAAGCCATAATAATGTTCCTTACTCTTTCTAGCTTTCAGAAGTTCAAAGTGTATCAAATGAATGTGAAATCTGCTTTTCTTAATGGAGAACTAGAAGAAGAATTATATATTGAGCAACCAGACAGATTCATTGACAGGTTCTTGTGGATTAACTCTCACTTTTTCTTCTTGAAAAACTTCTGCCTCGACTGTTGGTTCTTGTGTAACAACAATGTCGTTGGCAGGTTCTTGTGTTTCAGTTTCAAGGTCAAATTCTATGGGGTGCTCTTTTTTGGCTGTCGTTTCTTGTGTAACAACAACATCATCAATGGGTTCTTGTCCAACAACTCTCCATAGTTTTGTTTGATTTTCCTTTGAGATGATGTTTGTGTCACAGATTTTATACCATACTGTTGCCAGCCCTTTAGAAGATGTTGTACATACAGGTCCCTATGTGGTTTATGCTCCCAAATCATCGACAGCCTCTGCCAATGTGTCAAGACCTGCAACCCTTGTTTCCCTTTCCCTATCCTCTAATTTCTGCTTCAATTCTTTGTTTTTTGGGTTTTATTCTTACCTCGTGAAGGAGTATCTTGCTACTTGGCCTATTCTTCTTTCTTTTCTTCCTTTGCGCCTTCATGCTTGTTGAACTTCTTTTCAGATGGTGGTGAGGGTTCCAATCGAGTGCCAATTTTGACCCTTCTCTTTGGTTTTCTACCATCGATAGGTATTTTTAGAAACCTTTTCCCGATTTTGACTCTAGAGGACTGCCATCGCTTCTCAACTACATCAGTTTTCCTGAAGCATCTGTGGAGGTCTCAAAATGTTTCTTAGGTGAATTTCTTGTCTTTTTTCTAATGAAATCCTCCTAGTTTCACCCTTGCTGCTCTAGGGCCTCCAACATGATCAACTTTATAAGTCCATTATTAGTGATACAAATTTCCCAGTGTGAGTAAACATTTACCGCCACCGCCATATGCTTCAATTTATCCAATAGGAAATAAGGAAGATTGATCAATTGCCTATGCCAAAGATGTTTCAACAGTGGAAAGCGATAATTAAAAATTATCATTTCACGCCCCTCACATGTAATATATTTGATGATAAAAAAAGAAACATCATTCCATGGTTGTGGAAGGGAAAGGCTGTAAATTCCCCTTCCCTTCTTAACCAATTTCTCGTCTCCCTGCAAGAATCTAGTCTTCACGGATTGGTCATTGATTTTCCATTTGAACCATCATTTTCCTTTAGTTTGAAGTGTTGTTACTTGAGAGACTTCTTCCTCTGTAACCTCCAACTTTAAACCTCTAACCTCTATTTGGTTTTTGTCCAAATTTAGGGGAAATTTCAGAGAAACTCTTTCATCTGACCCTCTTAGTTGCTCAAAAAAATTGAGCTACCCTGCTTCTTCAAAGATTTGACAAGCTTGTGGGAAATTCTCTAAATCCTTTAAGGAATTTGGCTCATGTCTTACCACTGCTCCACCCATACTTCACTGTTACAGTTGATCCTTACTGTGCTTCTGTCTGCTCGCTATCAAAATTCTTGATAAATCTATGTAATCAGGATGTGAAGCCTCATTGGGTTGGATATCATGGTAGTAGGAAAGGATTTCAAATAAGGAAATCACACAATGTGGGTTGTCATTTCATTACAACTCCAAAGGCATGGAAGTCTGGCTCAGGTAACATTCACACTTGATGAAATGATTGCTCATAAAAAGGTGATAATGATTACAAGATTTTCCACTCCAAAAAAAATTATATTATGAATCACAAAATAATTAAGCCCTCGATACTTAAATGTAAAGCACCCTCAATCGTCAAAATATAATGACATATTAATTTCCATAAAAACTATGTAAAGTAAAAGAAATAAACCTTTTTGAACGGCTTACCATTGGGTGATGTAATTGATACCGATGACGACCATTAGTGACAAGGATTATTGAGGTAGACAGTTGTAACGGTTCCCTGCTGTAATCATCTCCCACTAGATATGTTGTCACAGATGTAACAAAAAATGTATTTCATTGTGATAGCTAAATATTTATAGAAAAACTTTTATTACAATAAGATATGCACTGGAGAGTATTATGCTCTTGAGGGGATTGCTAAAAATGATACAATAAAATGAATAAAACTCGACTTGTAACAACATAATATATGTGTAACAACATGCCATTACAAAACTTATTAAAAAGAGAAGTATGTACTAGCTGCCACAAAGTAGTTTCAACTAATGCAATTATCTACCTTCACCCCATAAGAGGTTTTCATAGGAAGATTTATTATTATTATTTTACTTTTTATATTTTTTTTCCTTTTTAGTTATTTTTTATTTTTTATTTATATATTTTTTGGTGTGTCATCTTCCAAAAAAAGTTTTTTTTGAGCTGCTACACTTATTGGATTTTAAGAATTTGATAGCACAAGAGAATTTTCCTTAGCTTCCATAACTTGGAGATAAGGTCCTGTGACAATGTTAACAAATTAATCCTTCGAGGTAGGTTTATGGTATATCCGAAAACGATGCCCATGGAAAAATAATGACACCTTCGAATTGGATATGGTAACTAATTTTACAGTCCCATTGTCAAAGACTCCATCTACCTCATTAGGACCTAGCCACCTATTGCAGAGCTTCCCTTTAAACGCTTTCAATTGTGAATAATAAAATAGAGCCCAATCACTGTTGGACTTAGATTTTGACTACTTTTTTATAGTGTTTCTAAGGCTTTGCCCCCGTTTAAGACTCATTTTTCCTTTCTAATCACCATCCTTTTTTATCCAGTGCCTCAATTTGACTAAAAAAGGTGATTTGGACTCTAAGGTATGAAAATAACTCAAAATTGTCACTTCTCTTTATTATTAAGAAATTTGATGTTGAATGCTATGTAATTAACTAATATACGACTTTAAAATGTACTAATTGAATTTCCTACAGATCAACTATCTTTGGGAAGATCTGTGATTTCCTGTAGAAGACCAGATTTACTGTAGAAATGTTGATTTCATGCAGCAACGCCAATTTCTTGTAGAATGCCGATTTCCTGCAATAGCTTCATTATAGTAGGCATTTTTCTTATAGAAGCTATGAAGGTTATAGATGTTCTAATCATCCTCAGGAGAAATGGGAACATGTGTTTTGTTTGAAAACCCATCCACATGGATTCTATCCTACCAAATGTTCCAAATCTGATTTTCCTAACTGCCCAGGTTTTGTTTCAATCATTTATGTTGATTTGGGGAAAATGGTTCATGATCAGCAGAGTTGGTTTTGATCCATGCTTCCAGTCATGGATCAAACCAACTATCTGCTTATGCGATATTTCCTTATTCTTAGAAATAATTTTAATGTTTACTTAATTGCGCAAAGGCACTGGTCTACAAGTTGTATAAAAAAAAAATTATTCAATTTATATGGGGGCAGAGAGACATACATTAGACTTATGTATTGTTTTGTAATAATTTTTATTTTCAGATTAATGCAAGTAATGTTCTGCTAATCTTGTTGTAAAGTTATTTATTAATCAAAGGGTTGTAGTGAGGGAGGGCCCCATTTACTCACAACTCCAATGGCTAGTGTTTGTTAATTTATTTGATTTTCT
This sequence comes from Pinus taeda, assembly GCA_000404065.3. Taxonomy (NCBI): domain Eukaryota; kingdom Viridiplantae; phylum Streptophyta; class Pinopsida; order Pinales; family Pinaceae; genus Pinus; species Pinus taeda. Next base: position 54,548 of record APFE031402469.1, on the reverse strand, counting down.
GTATTAGAAATAGATCTGTACATAGTTCCATTCTTATTCCTTGTTTTTACAACAACACATGAATTTAATGATTAATGGTTGAGTTTATTGGATGAACGATTTAAATTTTATTAAAGGATAGATCTAGGTATGCATCTTGTTCTTAGATTTACATTGTCAAATTGATATTGAATGGTTGGGAATGGGTGTGATATAATTGTTTTTGTTTATCTTCAATCTTTTCTAGATTTGCATAAGAAATCTTAAGTGTTGCAGAGAGATGAATTATCTACTCCATAGCCCTTGTTGTTAAGTGCAGATAGAGAGAAGAAGGATTTAGGATTGTGTGTGGCTTTCATACACTAAAAGTGTCAACTTGAATATATTTTGGATTGCGCCTCACAAGGTTATGATTACCCCTGGTTGAGAATTTATGTTTGTCAAATTATAATTTTATAATTTTCCCTAACATTTTGGTGTCATTACCAGGGACATGCTAAGGGATGATACTGAAATTGTTTTAGTATGACTTCTTTTTGTCTAATTTTTTCAGGACAAGGGTAGTCAAAGTGGTAAGACATGGCTAAGGCCTACGCACCTACGAAGATCAAAATTCATCAAAACTACCTCCTGGTTGTTTGGTAAGTCGAAGTTCTAAACTTTGTTTATATAATGTATGAATAGGAGCCAATATACTAGAACCAAATTTTCAAATATTTCTAGTGGTGGTGTGAGCACCACTTCGTCCACTAATAAACTAACAGGGAAAAAGAAGTCTATAAAGAACAAAGCAAAGGAAACAAGGGAATCTAAACTGAGGACTGGTAGTTATGAACAAGGATCGATAACTAATCGTAAGCAGTTCAATACCCCCACAGCAGAGAAGGATCCTTCTGTTATTGAATCTTCTATTATTTCTCCTCAAGAATCTCCTCTTACTAGGGGGACGTAATATTTGTTTAGTGGTTATCCTGAAGAGGAATTCCTCTTCCATCCTATTCAGGGAATAGAGTTCTGGACAATTGACTCTGAAGGATTTGTATCTCACCAGGGTCCGACCCCCTTCTGGTTCAATATGGCTCATCTAGAGGGTACTTGTACAACAAATGGGAAATATCATGAGAAGGAAGAGGAATCAGTAACATTTGAATTTCCTATCAGATATTTTGTTGGAGCCAGTCAAATGAAAAACATTCCTCCCTCTGCTTTGCTTAATTTTTGTGGTACCTCTGGTGAAGATCCTGATGCCTTTTTATTTGATTCTAATGTATGATGCAACAACTATGATTATTCTTCAAATGTTAAAAAGTTGAAGTGGTTTCCTACCACATTAAAATATGCAGCCCTCAAGTGGTTTATGGGATTGAGTGCAAACTCAATTTCAACATGGGATGACATGAAGAAGGTATTCTTGAGAAAGTATCAAGGTTACTGTAAAACCAGGGATAGAGAAGAAATCTTTGGCATGACCCAGAAGGAGGAGGAAATCCTAAAGGAATTCTTGGAAAGATTCCAGTAAAATTTGTGAATATCCAAGATAAACCAGTTGAACAAACAAACCATTAGGACAATTTTGCTAAGGTCCATAAGATTAGAGTTTCTTGAGGTTTTGAACATGATGGGAGTAGGTGATGTATCAAGATTGAGTTATGATTATGTGTACAAGTTATCTCGATGGTATTCAAGGGGTAATTCTAAGGTTGGTAGATGATCAAGAGATACTTCTTCTAGATTCACTAAATCAATTGCAAGGGCTAGGGTAACTAGAGATCAAATGGGTAATTTATTTGAAAACTTTAAAACTGGCATTCTTAGCACTTTGTCTTTACAGTTGGATGTTTTGTAGGCTAAGAAGAGACATGGGGAAGTGGAAAAGGACCTAGTTGTGTTCTGCTCCAAATGTAGGAAGAAACATCCCTTGAGGGAGTGTCCTGCATCTAGCATAGAGGTATGTGAAATCTGTGAAGTTGATCATTCTACCAATAAATTTCCTTCACTTCTAGAGATTAAAGAAGCATACTTAGCAAATCAAGAAGTTTTCAATGCACTTTATCCAATGACACCTCCAAAGCCATGGAAACCACGTCCTGCAGGTACTACACAACAACATTTTCAATTTCCTTATACCAAGAATCAAATGTGGAATTTTCTAATAACCTAGCAGCACTGGCCTCCACAAAAACCTTGGCAGGGAAACTTTCCTTACCCTGTTGCACCAAATTATCCCCCTCAAAAATTTTATTGACCATAAACCATACCACAACGAGTGGCTCAGCTAGAACTACAACTTCAGTTGCCTGCCCCACCAACTCAACCATGTCCCACATAACTTCCTTCCCAACCAGTATCCAATCCCAACAATAAAGACGTCCAACCTACTCACAATGCTGGATCAACTACTTATCCCACTTGCCTTACCTATTGTATCACACCTCAACCTCTGTAGGAAATCTTTGTACCTTTGCTGCAGGAATTTCTTCTGCCTCTGCAGGAAATTAAACTTAGGCAAGGAAGAGTGGTGACCCAACCAGGAAAAAATGAAGATATTATAGAGGAAGAAGCCCCTAATACACCTGAAATAGAAAATATACAAGAAACAACAGAGCAAAACATTCCAAGGTCACGAAAACCTTCCTCATCTCAAATTGTCCAGCCTCCTTTTCCAAAGAGGTTGGAGGTGAAAGAAATAATGAAACAACCCAAGTTTGATCTAGTATCTAAATTAACAAATGTACGCATCAAGATTCCCTTACTACAAGAAATTAGGGACATGCCAATTTATGATAAAACATGTAGGGAAATATGGACCAAAAATCCAGGGAGACAAAGGAAAGAACCCTCTACAATTCAAGTAGGTGGAAAACTTGCAAGCCTTATGTCTACCAGAATTACCATTGAAAAGGATACAAACCCTGGAATCCCTATGGTTACCACCTTCATCAATGGATATCTAATAAGAAATAATTTAATTGATTTAGGTGCAGCCATTAATCTAATGACAATGGAAACATTGTCCCATATAGGATCCTTTAACTTACTTCCTACCCCTATTGTGTTATAATTAGTGGACAAATCTAAGCTCAAGCCATAAGGTGTATTGGAAGACATTGTCATTTCATTAGATTCCTTGGAATATGCTACACATTTTTATGTTCTTTAGCCTAAAAATAGTTTGGGATGCCAACCTCTGATCTTGGGAAGACCTTGGTTGGCCACAAGAGATGCCTTAATTATGTGTAGGCCAAGAAACATTACCATCACACATGGGGCTGAAACTAAACACATCAATATATATCCCCCTGCTAAACACATCAATATATATCCCCCGGCATCAATCCCACTGATTCCTCCCGCTACTATGTACTTTGGGCTCCTGTACCAAGGCAAAAATCAATGAGATAAAACCTCTCAATGGACCCTGCCCAAGTTCAGCCTTCTTGGGACTATCACTTCAGATCACCCCACTTTGCACCTAAAGGTATGGTTGCATGTGATCCCTCTGCAAACTTCTCTAATTGTGGCTCCTCCACAATTGTCTGAGAATTTTTCTGGGACTACATGTTGAGAGGTAATTTACTCTCCCTCTCAACGACAAAGTCTCTAACCTTTGTCTCACTCCTCAAGGCTTTGCATGCATCTTGAACCTCAAGAGCATACAAGTTCTTGGCTAGCACACCAATCTGTTTCATTTGTCCTGTCGTCATGAAATTTTTTGGAAAAAGAGCTGATTTTAAATCAGTGATATCTCCATCATTCGAACTCCGATTCAATCGATTTTTTTTTGAATTTGGGTCCTTTTCCGCAAGGAATCTAGATCTTCTATTTAGTTTTGAAAATTTTGCACAAAAATTTTTAGATCCACTCTGAAAACTTGCGGCCCATATAAATATATATATAATATATTATATATACATATTTAGGTATTTATTATATACATAATTATCTTATATTATACATATTTCTTATTTTTATTTTATCTATTATAATATATCTATTATAGTTAATATATATATATATATTTATATAGATATGATATCTTTGAATTGCTCTGTTCTTACGTTATATTGTTCAACTGCTCTGATAACCTTTGCTCCAATAAACCTAGCTGTAATACCATGTAGAAATTTCTCTATGGATCAGCTAGCTCTCATATCATGTAGAAATTCTTGCAAATTCTCTACAAATCTACCTCTGAGATATATTTAGAAAATCTTACTGTATATTAACTCGATAATGAAATATACCAAAGCAAAATAGTATAATCTACTTCTATTATCGATTTTTTTTGTGGAAGCATAAAATTGAGAAATATCTAGTTGAACACATATAACCATAAGAAGAATCAATGCATATGAAACACAAAAGAATACTAAGGGGAAAGCCTTACCTAAAAGCCCCATTATCTGTATTGTCATACAAGGCGGAAATACATCAAGATTACACAAAACTTTAGCTCTCATAGCTAGCCAGCTCTCAGTACAATCCTTCTGGATGGTCACAAGCTAACAAAGCTTCTCACAAGCATTCTCCTCTTCCCTCCAAGCCTCCTATTTCCTTGCGTTTCTTATCTTGGGCGATCCTACTATTACCAAGTGTAACACTGGTCACTCACACTGATCTCACACCCTATAAAGCTGCACAATCCTCAAGGAACCTTATTCCTTCTACATGGATGGGTTTCTTTTATAGGAAAATTCCTCCAATTCGTAGTACATTGTCCCTGTCTTTAATCTCAACTAGGTCTTTGTCTAAACTAACATGCATGAGTTATTTATGAGAGAATCTTCAGTTATCTGGAGTACACTAGTTTCATGCATGCATGCACTAGCTAATTGAACTCGTAATCAGTTCCTCAAATAGTTTGGAACTAATCTAACTAGACTTAACTCAATTCACTGAGCTAACTAATTACAAATCAAATAAAAATCATCCTTATCTACTTAGTTAAGGGATAATCTCCTCAATTTAAGGGATTACTATTGCATGACTTCATGAAGACTTCTAGCTTGAATTTCTCAAACTAAATAACTCAAGATGAATTAATTAATTATTTTTCAAGTAGCTAGTGAGACTAAATTTGAATATTAATTCTTAATTTCAATTCAAGGACAAATTAAAATTGGAATACTCTGGATTCTATTCTTATCATTTCTTGTTGCTATTTTCAACATCTGTGAAATCCAAAGCCTACACCTCCTTGTGCGAAGTGGCCTCCATTGTTTTGGCTGTAACCAAACATGATCTGGTCAATTAACTCTAATGAAAAGGTAAACGCATCGTATTAAAGGATCCTTGAGCTGAAATAATCAGCATACTCATACAAGTAATGGCACACATCAGTAGAGAAATAGGAGTTAGGGCATTGCTGGCACTGAGGACTTTTGCATGTGACTATCATGGAAGTGGAGGACTAGGAAGGATCATATATTGGATAGGGTTGATTGGAGAAATCATCACAGGGCATGCACTGTGTCCATATCAATTCATTACCGATGTCTAGAATTCCATAAATGATAATATGATAGATATGGCTTACCAATTTCTACCTTCAACATATATTCTCCACTTCCTGCACTTATTGCAGCTTGGATTCCTACACTTAATGAGGGACTTGACCAGCCTTCAGAACCATAGACCTATGCAGTTTTTCTAGCCTCCCTTGGCCGCATCGCACTGCTTACTTAACTACTTCAATTGATGTAATATTCCCTGGAAAGATTGGGGAAGTGATAAATCTCTATGCACAAGATCTACATTCAATCCAACAATGGGTTTATGCTTGGGCCTTGAAATCTTCTTTAGTATAAGCGACCTACAGCATTAAAGGTAATATGGAAAGCAATAACAAGTGAATAAGGAATTTGTAGGGGGAACTAGGAGATGTAGCAGAGTATCGAGGCATGTTTCGTGTACAACCACATAGGGGAAGGAAACTACAAAAAACTTAGCGAAATAATGGTTTGCTCTACCAAGGTGATGCACTCTATTTATGGGAGAATTGACTTGGAGTTCGATGTCATTTTTAACTTAATTTTTTTGCATGTTTGTGTCCGAAGCCAATCTAACTTTTCTTTATTAAGTAAAAATAAAATCTTGTTATTGACGCCCATGGAGATGTATTTGATTTGAAAGTGGGAGTTCATTCGCTAAAGAAATTTGGATCTTTCCATGGCATCGTTTAATGAAATTATATAGGTATTTCGTTATTTACATCTGGAGAGAGATTAAAAAAGAATGAAAAATACCTATCCCATTTATAGTTTGCATCATATAATGTGTTTCATAAAATTTATAAACCTATGTTAACTATAGTTTCCATGATGTAATGTGTTATTATAAAATTTACATTTTACTAAGAAGGTCATTGAATAAATTAATGTTCTATTTTATTGAGATATTTTCAAGTGTTTCTTATATTTAATATTTATTTTTTAAATAAAATGTTTAGTTAAACTTATATCTTGGCATGCTGCAGTTTTAAAATTATCGTTATAAGTGTTATAAATTTAAAAATAAGATCCCTATTTTTCTAGAAAAAAAGCCCCCTTTAAATATAATATATTAGTATATAATGAATGCTTTTAGAAATTATGTTCAGTGTTATTTATAAAATAAAAAAAAAATAAACTTATTTTCCCTGCCCCGATTGGGTACAATGCTCGAGGTACGTGTGTGATCTGGTCAAAGAGGGGGACTGGACGCAACCTTTTGGGGGCATTATTTTATTACATTCAAATGAAACCCAATTTTAATCGAAAGGGTACCACCCAGCGCTCCCCAAACGCTCATGGCAATGAGTGCGGTGGCCTCCCACATGCTACCTGATAGAAGAGATGGGAGAAGTGGCAAGCAGGGCCAAGATGGAGAAGGAGGTGAGGTGACTAAGGCAGGATGGGTGATGCGACAGAGAAAGGTGGAATGGGATTATGAAAGAAGTCGGGAAAGAGAGAGGAGTATAGTCGAGATTACAAGAGGAGGGAGGAGCGAGGGTGCAAGATTGCAGAGCTACCAGCAACGACCTATGCAAAGCATTTCCAGGTATGTATCCTAGCCTTACAAACCCATTACTATGGTACCTATTTAATTCATGGTCGAGGGGTGTGGGAGATGACAGGGGAGGGAAATTGGCAGAGTGGCTGAGGAGACCAGCATAAGTTGAGGGGATAGTGATCACGTTTTGGATGAAGGTGAGAGACATGAGAGAAAACTAGGGCTGGGATGTAGAGAATGCTCCTATGATCAAATGAGATATTTGGTATACCAATGAGGGTGGGGAGACTGAGGCTAAGTATGTGTGATGGCCACAGGAGGAGCAGAGAAGTGAGGCAACTCTTTTGGGCAGAGGTATGAGGCAACAACACTGGGCAGAGGGGCGAGGGAAGGCAATGTGATTGGGAGTGATGGTAATCTTGCTCGATGGGCTGGCTGTGAGAGTCATAAGCATAAATTGGCTCTGGCACCGTGACACCACCCCTATGAGTAGATGAGTGCATTGGAAAAACCATGGGGGTGGTCAGGCTATTAAAAGGTAGATGAGAAAGCAAAGTTAGTGGTAGAAGAGTGGCACAACTACACCAGGCAGAGGAGAGGCATTACATCTTGGGGCAGAGGGGTACCTGGGCAGAGGCAATTGTGATGGGAAGTGTGAGAGGATGGGAACATGCATCAATCTGGAGAGGCACGTGACCATGTCTTGAGAGCTAATTCATCTTGTGTGTGAACAGGCACGTAACAGAGAAGATATGGCTCAACCATCATGTGGAAGAGCATGAAACAGAAGGCAGAGTGAGTCAACTTGAGCCACAAACCTGAGCACTTCGGAACCTATGTGTGGGAGGAAGCCCATACAACACCTCATCCCCAAAGCGGTAGAAGCTTACAACGAAGGAACAAATGCAGGCATCCATAAGATTTTGGAAAAATGGGAGAAGAAGATAAAATGGGAGGGTGAGTTCAAAGAGGAAATGGAGAATTAGCAGTCTGTAATCCCGAATCTTGGGAATACCAGGGGCAGACTCACCCAGCTTAAACAGATGCTTTATCTATACTGGCTCATGAAGATCCTCACAGGGAAGGCAATGGAGAAAATGTCAGTGGGGATGAATATGACCCTCCACGACATGCGCAATTACAAAAAAGACTTGCAGACAATCCAATTTTAGTTGTGTAAGTAGGACATTTACCTTGATCGAATCCAAAGGAAAATCCCTTGCATTATTGAGCTTGTTGACATGCCTGGCAACTTAGCCAAAGACCCAACCCCGGTGGAGTCTACCTCAGAAGAACAGAAGGATTAGTCAATTTCTTGGATGTTTTTTTATGTTTCTTACGGGTAGCATTTACTTTTACTGATGCATGCTTATGATAGATAAACACATAGACCCTTATCATGATACAGATACATATATAGCTTGGTTAGATCAAATCATACTAAATTTTTTTTGGATGGATTATAATGAGGATACGTGGCCAACATACTTGGTTTCCCACTGGGAAATTTGAGGCCACCTATCTCATATATGTGGTGTAAACTTGTGTTTTATAAATAGAAAAAGAAGGTCTGGCAAAGCTTT
>APFE031402469.1:5424-31444 GCA_000404065.3 Pinus taeda | reverse complement strand
AAAAAAAGAAAAGAAGAAAAAAAAACAAAAGAAAACAGAACTATTCTCTCTAAAGTAATTGTAGGTTGTAGGACATCCTACATTGCAAGAAAGGAGGGTGCGCAAAATGAGGACAGGGGTCCGTACCAGGCTCAAGGACACCCCTGCAAACACCCCCTCCATGGCCACTCACCTCTCCTAGGATTTGGTCACATTTGGGTTGAGATTGGGCCTTCTAGAAGAAGTTCTAAGCTTTCTACAGGAAGCTACAGGCTTTTCTACAGGAAGCTATAGGATTTTCTATAGAAAGTCCTGAGTTTCTATAGGAAGCATCTTGTAGAACTTTCAACGGGATAGATTCAAGTTTGAAGAGGGAATTTGATGGTTGGGATCAGTTTGTTAGACCTGAGGCCACACCTCTATACAATCCAACACCATGTGGCACCCTGTTCCATCTCTTGACACCTCTGTCACCCTCCTGGTCGTGCGTTCCTGCACAGTCATTTCAAAAACCCTGTTTCCCTTGGGTTGACATCAAAGAAAAGGAGGAAAATTTCAAGTAGAAAAAAACAATCAACAAAGGCTCGCACACACTTCCCATTCAAGCTCCACCTAGACTCTTCATCAGTGAACGTGCCCTGCTTATTTAGCCTGCATCCCAGGAGGAGAAGCAACTACAGGATATCCTATAGGAATCTTGTAGCAACTGATCCATCTAGAGTACATACTATGGAGCCAATAGCAGCTGAAATCGACACAGGGAACATGAATCAAGCTCCGCTCGGACGTGAACACCTTCTCAACAGCTAATATCAGATGGAGCCTGTGCACGCAACGTTTACGACTAGAGGATCGGGTCCCGAAGCCGTGCATACAACATCAGCCAATGAAAAAGGAGTTCCAGTGCCTGTGCACGAAGCAATAGTGAGAAAAGCCATCATTCCATGTCTCGAACCCTACAAAACATGTCCACGGCCACACAGATAAGTGTCTAACCCTATTCATCAAATTGCATAGACTATACTCTGAAAATTGCATGTCTGTGAAATGGTGCGGATTGAACGAATTTGGTGGCTAGTTAACTAGCCACCCACAGTCAGTCGAATGACCTCGTGGGATTTGAACAAGCTTGGTTACGCCAAAGAGATGGGCAACCGACACATGGGAAGTGTCCATTTGGGAAATCGACGGACTGACAATGGTGGTGGCGGTTAATGGCAGAGGGGAAGTAATGGTGGCCAGAGACACGCAGGAGAATAATGGCTGTGATGTTGGCTAACAGATTGACTAGGACACCTCACCCCCTCACCAGGAATTGCACCATAATTCAAAATTGCTCGATCGAGAACTCATGATGAACCGCTTTCATTTACACTTGCAACTGTTTTTAGCAAAGTACGCGTCCTTCGCCTCTGCAGTTTGTTAAACCGAGCTCCTCAGCATGTTTCAAAATCCTCTCGTGTTCCAGGCTTGTTCAGAAGTGACGTGACATCCTCTAGTACCTGGCAAAGCTCTCTACAGGAAGGAGCTCTGTAGGAAACACGGCATAGCCTCCCAGAGCAGAGAAACCTCGAATACCTACATTGAAATTGGAGTTTTGAAGAGAGGTAGGCTCGAAAACACCATTCCCATGCATGATATTTCGAAAGGTGGTAAATTAAACTGTCTGGAGTAGGAGAAGTAGAAGCAAGTCTACCTGTGGGTCAAGAACAGTAGTTTGCCTGTATGATACATGGAATTTTTCAGTTGGTTCTGCGACGAGTTCTCCTCCATGATTCCTGTTAAGAAATTCCTCCTATAAAAACGATAAACCGCTATGAGGGCTAACCTGTGCATGAAGAATGTGACTTTTATGTGGATTGGATGCATGCTTGGGACGAAAATTAAGCTGTGCACTACGTCTGCAGGAGTCTAATTCCCTATTGATAGTCGAGTTTTGGGACAACAGCAGTATAACCAGGGAATTGGTGCAAAGTGAAATATAAACACCTGAGGTACACTGTCTTCAATGTTCAAGGGAAGAAACCATAAACAGAATACCCTTTCTGATAAGAGTACCGGCCAAAACAGAGTACTCTCACCATGCCAGGAGGGTTTATCAGGAAGGAACCCTCGGATTCCAGAAAATTGTGTGAACACCCCACAGTAGTGGACCTCTTCGCCCATGCCAACTAGATGGCATTTTGTGACAAAATTTAGGGACACGATGATGCAATAACAGAAGAATTCTTGTTGTCTCTGCAACCTAAATCAAAGACACTGGCCACTGTGAATTTCAGAGGGCCGACCTTAAAGCTAACCCCTAAATTCATTAGCCGAGTCACTAACTTGCCATTGGGGATGCCCTGGAGAAAAGAGGAAAGAGAACTAGGGAAAAAAGCCAAGAAAGAATTCTTCCTACTAGAGGAACAATTTGTAGAAGATAAGAATGGGGTAAGGAGGGCCAATTTACATCCTTTGTGGAGTGAGGCCAGTCTCCAAATTATGAAATACATTACCTGTGAGGGGTGGTTCAATATTGTGTACGACTATCATTTTCGGCTGCTAAAAGAAATAAGACATGGGTTGGATCTACCCCCATAGCAGAAGTTAAGCATCCCCTATTTTCTCTTGCAATCATTGATTGAATGTGGCACAAAACTGAAGGAAGGGAGAGGGTGGCCTCCATACCTACACTGTCCCCCTCTCCTGGGAAATTTTCTGCAATATGTCAAAAGATGATGATATAAGAATTCTGGCCGAGGAACTCACCTCATCCAGTAGTGAATAAGGGAGACACCTTGAAGCCAAAAGAAAGAAAAGGGTAAGGGAACCCAAGACAGACCACCACAGAAAGAACAAGAAGAGACACAAGAGAAAGGCCAAGCTGCTGAGCCCAAAACTGTGGGTGGAATAATGGCACAAACACCAAGGGAGAAATGATTACAAATCAAGGCAGAGAGGACTGAAAAAGTCCAAGAAGGTAAGGGCACACCCAAGGCAACCACAATAAAATTGAAAGAGAAGACACCCCTATCCAAGCAGGCCAAAACAAAGAAACACGTTTCTACAGGAAGCCAAAAAACAGTCAACACAGGACTTTCTACAGGAAGTATGAAGGCAAAAAAGAAAAAGGAGAAATCACCCAGAATCTTGGCCAGGGAGGCAGTAGAAGTGCTGGCTACCTTAAGCACAGCCCCAGAGCAAAAAGGGAAGAGAAAAAGGGAGCCTTCTATGTATTTTAAGGCAAGAAGGAGCACGAGGATAAAGAATGGCAGACCCCAGCCACCGTCAAAAGAGCCAATCATGATTGTAGACACCCCAGCTACACAAAAGGAGAGATCTCCCTCCAAGGCATCAATCATTTATGAATGGGGAAGCCCGAAGACATCCACCAGGAGAGAAAGAATGAAGATGTTAGACACAAAGGCCTCTCTACAGGATGTTGAGACAATTCTACAGGATACTTTGGCTAGGCTAAAGGATACCAAAGAGTTGGAAGAGAAGGAAGCTACATCATCCCAGGAGGAGGGAAAGACTGAGAAAATTGAGGAACCAAGCCCCCAGCCCAACCTAGGCTCTTACTACAACTTGCTAGAAGCGGGAAGGATAATTCCCCAAAAATTTGCGGTGCCGCTCTTCTTTGCACTAGAGGAAGACAGAGTGAGGACCCACACTTGGATGAAAATTGCCAAGTCCAAGGGTGTGGTAGATATAGGTCCTTTGGAGGAACAACTCAAAGAGGCAACGAAAGAATTGGCTTTGGGTACGGAAAATAGAAAGCAGCCAGCGGGCCAAGCTCTAGGAAGAAAATGAGCTGCTCAAATAGCAGCTACGGTCACAGGGACACCTTATGGAGGATAGGCCCCACAACTTAGGCGGAAAACAACAACATGAAGAGCCCGCAACAACCAATAAAACACTTGATGAACAATAGAGAAGGGAAGGAATGCACGCTGAAATTGAGACATTGAATCGACAGCTACAGGAAAGAGAATTACAAGTAGGCCTAGAGATACAGTCTTAGAAATAGTAGGTACAAGAAAAGGAGGCCCAACTGGCCTGCATGGCTAGTTGGGCGATGAAAGCTCTGCAGTGTAAGCAGCCCGCCAAATCCTATGCCCTATATCTCAAGAATCAGTAGTTTTAGTTTCAAATCAACACTTTGGCACAGAGAGGTATCACTCCATTTCAGAACTACTCTCAATTCATGGCCCTATGTGACAACAGTGCATCCGAAGACAAGGCCAAGCTATCACAGTTTTACCTACACAACTTGGCCCTTCCCAACATGAACTCGTGGGACCCTAACGCTGCGGTAGGGGATGTACAACTTATGGCCATGGCCTCTTGGCTAAATCATGAAGAAAAGAGAGCAGCAGAGGTCCAAAACATTATGAACAGAGAGCTACATGAGCCACTATTGATTAGAGCAGAACCCGAGGATCCTTTAGCATTGATATCCACCCACCAGCACTTGGCCAATGACCCCCAGGCCCTACCAAATTACATGGGAAGACAAGCCCAAGCCATAGCCCATTTTGAGGACATGGAGAGACTGGTGGGGGATAACTGTGTTCATGCTTGCTCCCGAAGGTCAAATTCACTGTCCCACAGCCTAAAGATGAGAGAATACCACACCCCCACAAGGATGAGGGAGGCCTTGGCAAGAGTGCATCTCTACAAAAAATCCATGCAGAATCTTCAGGCCAGCTGGATCGGCCTCAAATTCAGTCCTCCCTTGATTTTGGGGTTGTTAGAGGGATTCAAGGAATAGGAGAAGCACAACCAGTGGGAAGAAGTGGAAAGCAAAGCAAGATTTCATGACCATGCATAAGATATCACTTCAAAGGCCTAGGTTGTGAGGGATGCAATTAAGGCTATCCAAGACGATGAGTTGGACTAGTTGCTCAGAGGATGAGAAAGCCATTTAGCAGGGGGGTGATGATGAGCCCCGAATTGTGTAACTTATTGGTCTCATTTTTCCTAGTTTTCCTTGTTCAATGCTCCATTTCTCATAGATTATGCATGTTTTTTAGTATGTTTATGTTGTTTGAACGAATAAGGGTGGTCACTCTACTAGGGAGGCTAATACGTGGTTATTTAAGGTTTTTTGGACAAGTTTTGGAGCAAAACGAAGCAATCATGGGACAGGTGACAACCAAGCTTGAGGTGAGGATTCGTAGGGGGGTTGTCTTTTGCATTAAATGACCCTTCCTCGAAATCTCCACCCTCAAACTCTGAGCTCAACAGGCCACCAAAACGAATCTTAAAGGCAGCCAAGCACCTTTGGAAAGAGTGACTGTTTACTGTAGTTGGAACAGTCGAGTCCCTTGAATTTAGGAAGGCTACTATGCCCCTTGTAGTGTATAAATAAGAAGGCCTCAGCATTCGTAGTTTACTTTTGGAACTGTTGTAATTCTGCACTAGAGTGTTGTCATTTTTCCAACTCGTTTTCTTGTAGCTACTGCTGTATAACTTTCTTGTGATGATTATTTTCAGATAATGAGAAGCAGATCTATTTGGCATCAGCTCTAAGTTTTTTATAGGAGCCTGTAGCTCTTGGGGTTGGGCCCAACCTAAGAGCCAAGGCCTCCTTCATGTATTGTTATCTGTTTTCCTTGTGTCTTTGCAAAATAATTTCTGTTTAGTAGATTAACAACTTGCTGATTACATAGGTCATGGTTAATGATTAGATAGGCTTTTACATGCGCAGATTTAGTTGATAGATTAGTAACAGGGAATATCTCTAGAAAAATGCCATCAAGCACCTCTGATACCACCTCTCCCTCAGTGGGATCATGAGCTGGGACAAAGGTGACATTGCTACCAACAAAAATGTTGTTTTGCTTTGTCATGCAATTCTTAGTGTTGGAATCCTCATTCGCAGATGCTAATATTAGTAGTGTTTAAATTCTTCAGTTGATGATTTATTCGTTGTATAAGTTATTTCATGCATTTCATTTTGAATAAATTTTTGTTCATTTCCTTTTGTTGTTACTTAGGTCATAATAGAGTAACATAAGTAGGTCATAGGTTTTATAAGAGTTTGTTGGTTCAGTTTGAAAAGCCACTTGCAGAGTACCTGTTACCCCTCCTTACCTACACATACTCCATCCAACCTACCAGTCTCATCCCTTACTTAGAACCCTTACTTTGCATTTGCCTCATTCGCTTACTTTCCATTATTCTCATCTTCTTGTGCAACATCGTTTCATCCTTCCTTGAACAAATCTAACCATCTACACCACTCCTCAACTCTGTCCTCCAAGTCTTGAACTCCCCTACACCTTTATTTCACCTCCATACTCATTCCTCCACCTTTTTCCCTCCATCCATGCTCCAAATCCCATTTCTGAACATCCTGTAGAAAATTATAGACATTCTGTAGAAATTCCAGACATCCTGTAGAAATTCCAGACATCCTGTAGAACCCCTGCAGACTTCCTGTAGAAGCTCATGAAGGTGGTTTCTTGAAGGCCAAACTCTGTGAAACTCTCAGGAAGGGTGCTAGGGACCCCTTCCACCCTCTCTGAACATTCCCAACCTCTTCCAAGCATTTCCTCTCGCCAATCCACCTCTGCACAGTAAAAAATAGTTAAAAATCGCATGCATAATAATTCTGGCAACTTATTCAAAAATACAAAAAGATGGTTCTCTTAAATTTTGTTGTAGACATAGCTTAGATATATGCATTTCATCCTCTTAGAAGTCAATGGCATCTCTCCCAGTAGCTTGCATCCTCTTTCTTGCATCAGTACGACTAGCTGGTAAGATTAGGGTTTGCTAGGGTTTGTGTTTGCTTTCAGCTTTTCAGTTTCCTTCTGTAGATAGATTAACTTCCTTCGAGCTAGCTTCCATCCATTAGGTAATCAACCTCTTCTCAGAGCTCATAGAAGTTGGTTTGAGCCCCTAGCGGACTTGTACTAGCTGACCAAGTGACATTTGTGGCAAGAGCCAGTACTTGTGCATACAACACCATCGCTTCGAAGTTTGTTACGAACTACCAGGTTGATAAAAGTAAAGAAGGGAGTCCCAGGAGTTGCAGCATTGTTGCTGAAATACTGGAGCTCACCAGTACCTAAAGATTTGGATGTCGTTAAAAGCACACTCAACACCTCTTTCCTCCCCATGGGAGTTCTATTCGAAGGTTTGGCTGTGGGCCACATACCCACTATGAAGTTTGAAGATAGGGACCTCGCAGATAGAGAGAAATTCCCTCATTTGGAAACTAGCCAGCTGATGGAACAAAGCACGGAAGGGGCAGTTACAACAATATAGTCATGGAAATGGCTGAGCCAGGTGGATGATGTCAGGCTACTCCACCTCCTATCGATTCCACACATTCATTGGGCTACTCCACCTCCCATTGCCATCAGGGCGGAGCTCATTCATAGGATTTCTCAGCTTCCCTCTATGGGAAGGGACCCCATGGAAATAACTGGTACAAGTGGAGACTTGGAGATTGTAGAGGCCATGAAAAAGAAATATAACTTGGAGAAAAAGCAGAGGGGTTACATTATTACTAGCATTCAGGACAACGAGGCCTGTGTCGCTACCCAGTTGTTGGCAGGAAAGGTGATGAGAAAATGTTATGGCAATGAGGTACCAACAACGGTCATCATGCTGGCCGAGCAATGCGCAAAAGGGGTATGGTTCAACTAGTCGCAGTTCCTCTGCGAGGAGTTCCTAACTAACTGTAGGGAGGCCCAAGAGTAGGGTAAGACCTTCCACTACGCGTGGTTGCTCTTATCCATCCGGTTGGTTACAGGAGAATTCCGTGAGGATAGTCAGTTTCCTCGCTTGACCAGGACTAGCCAAAGGAAACAAAATACACATTGCTATGGGAGATGAAGGATGCCATGTGAATCCGAGAAACCAAGATCTTCTGGGTACTAATGGAGGCAAGCATACTACTATGGATCAATAAACAGTTGCACCTATCCCCCTTGGTATATGACAATCTGAAGAGCTTTGCAGACTTTAAAGCAGATATGCACAATGTGTATATCAGGCTGCAGAAGGAGCTAGAGTAGAAGTGGACCATGCTCCCCTTCATCACAATAGATGACATTTTTTTCATGGTGCTCGACACATGGCCACTAGAATGGCATGCACAAGATGTGGTAGTGCGCAATGAGATGAAGATTCAAAAACAAAAGGCTACCGCCAAGCTACTAGCACAACAAAAGCGGAATGAACAACCAGCTGAAGAAGTACGGGCATCCTGAGAGGCAGTGAAGGCTACTGTGGAAAAGGCAGTAGCACTAAGGGCCACTACGGTGGAGGAAGAAAGAGGCCCAAACCTAACCACAAGACAGGGGATAGATGATACAATGGAAGGCGCTGACCCAAGCATGACCTCGACACAATTGAAACGACTGCGTGGGATAGAACCAATAAGGCCACGAAAGATGACCAAGGCTTCCAAGTTGGATGGGGAGCCTATTACACTAACCGAGGGTGACCTATATGACATTGGCAACACAGTTCACGAAGTCACCAAGGAGGCACTCCAGGAGGCAATGATGGGGTAGCAGAATGTGTTGGGGGGAACTTAGGGTGCAACTCCAAGAACATTAGGTGTGGGTCCCATAGCAGGGAATGGTAGCCAGGGCTATGGGTACATCAACAATAAAGCAATTTCTATAGGCCAGAATGGAAAATACCATTGTGCTTTTGGAAGGAGCACTGACAGAGGACAATATGGAGGACAGAGCTGTGGTAAGTCGGCTCAAGCTTCTTGTATTAAACTTGACTGCCCTTCCATGAGAAATATTATACCAGTTGCAAGATGGAGCGACAATAGAGCTCCGTGCTAGGGAAGGATGCGCAGTACAGGTGCTCAGTGAACAACAAATCAACATCGAGTAGCTTAGCATCCAATGTGATGAAGTGGTAGCACAGGCTTAGCAGTGGGAGAAAATCATTGAGGAAGCATGTTGTCATGTCCTTGTGTTAGAGATTGCAACAGATTTACCAGTAGGTATACAAATCCACAAACTAGCCAGTGGATTCTGTGAGGCAAAGGAGGAAGTAATAAGGATCTAGCTAGACCTCAACCTATAGATCGCGGAGCTAAGGCTGAAGGCGCAACCCTCTACACCGCTCGAAGTCAGAGAGAAGCAGCACCACACCATTCAATCGGGGTTGGAAGCAGACCCAATGCTACAACAGTTAAAGACAGAAGTGTGGGAATTGCAGCAGGCCTATGACAATGTTCGAGGGACCGTGTAGATGGTTGCCCTTACTCAACGACTTGCAAAGATGATGGACACCTAGGTTCTAAAGGAGCAAGTGGATGCTACACATCAGAAAGAAGTAGTGCTTAAAGAACGCATCCATCCATGGCTCGAGGAAGCATTCATGGTCACAGCCAAGATTGAGGGAAAGCTGGCACAGGTGCAGGGCATATATGCACTTAGGAATGGAATTGCACTTGAAAATGAAGCATCAAAGATACGTGCACAATGGGTGCAGCGGACATTGGAAGAACGTGTTGCGAATGTAACTAAAGCATAGAGGTTGCTGGATGAGCTTCGCGTGAAGATCACCGCACCAGCCGAGTGACTCGGGACAAGTCACGAAGATTGTGTTGTGGGCCTGTTGGGTAGCGGATCCCCCCATAGCGGGTTTTTGGGGCTTAAAACTTAGTTTTGGGTCAATGTAATGTAAAGATCCCGTAAAATGCAGGCGCGGAGTGCGAGAGTCTAGGGTAGTCTACCCTAAAATATTGTAATTCAATATAGAATGTGTCGGCCTACCCATGGTCCGTGGACCATGGGAATGTATAAATAGAGCGAGGCTCTAAACGTAAAATGTAGTTTTTAGAAATCTTGATCTGAAGTAATATGGTTTTGGGATAAGGATTTCGTTCTGAGTTTTTAGGTTCAAGTCTTGGGTTATAGTAGTAAGGAGAGGCTTTGCAGCGGTGTGCGCAGAGGCCTAGTAGAGTCCAGAGCTATGTGCACAGACCCCTACAGCTGAGTGCACAGGGCGGAGTTGGGCTTATAACTGAACAAAGGTTTAATAAAAGATAAGTTGATTCTAAAATATTTTGCATCCACTCGTAGATCTGTGTGTTTATGTTTCTGTTATATTTTTATGCATCTCTTTATAGTTTATGATTGCACACACTTGCTACGGATGTTGAATGTTTGATAAAGACTACTGGGCCCACAAAATTAAGTCATATCTATAATAATAACACAGTAAGGGTAAAGGATCTAGACAGCGCGTCTTCGCATTCTGCACCAGAACTACGCGAAGGTCATTGCATGGAACACTGTAGGCCCACAAGATTGGCTCGTGAACTTCCTAGACCTCATCGATACATCCCTAGGGTGTGGAAACCTGGTTCCAATACTCTCCCATACTATGTCAGGTGAGACCTCAGTCTGCGCTCCACAGACTGTTTCCAAAAGGACCGATATTTTCGGGATTTGTTTGGCTAAATCTCTTATGAACCTGGGTCAGGCACCAACAAGCTAACAGGCTCAGTGAAATCTTTAGATTAATATTTTTTAACCCACAGATTCTAATTTGATGATAATGGGTAGATCCATCTTAGATAAGGATTTAACATTTTTTATGAACAAACATTATTTAAATATTTTGTATAGTTATTTAATTTTTTATTTTTAAATTAAAAAAAAAATTAATAAATATGAACAAAACTTAAACTTTAATTACTGACACACATCGTTATATATCATAGCGAAATGTAAAATAAACCTCTAATTTCAATGAAAAATAGATACATATTCTCATAGTTAATATATTCTCATATATCTAAAACATTGAATAAAATTTCAAATGATAACTCCCGTTTTAAAATAAAATTTAGAAAACATGATTTTCAATTAACGACATATAAGAATTAATAAAAATTAGATTTTGTATTAAAACGTGTCTTGTGTGCATTATGGTGTATTGAATTATATAATGTCTTTTTCCTTTGCAATTCACATTCCTCCATGCAGTTGCATATGGCCAAAGAAACATTTTATTGAGTCATCAACAAGTGGATCACTGTGTTTAGTTTCACACCATTTAACTAGTCGAATAAGTTTTAGGACTTTATAATTTAGTTTTTTACAACTTTAATTTTTTGCAGTATTAGATGTTTATAACTTTAAATAACTTTATGTTATTGTATTTTATAATTTATGTTTTTTGGTTTATTTTTTTTTATAACCCTAGGTTTTTAGGTTTCTATAATATTAGGTTTTAGCTCATTAGGTTTATAATGTTATATTATTAGATTTTATAATTTTATATATAGGTTTTATTTCTTTTATAACTTTAGGCTTTTATATTATTAAGTTTTATAATAAGATGGGGTTTCACTCAATGAACCTTTGACATATCGTGTGTGTTTGTGGTATACTAAACAATATCTCTAATTTGACTACATATTGGAAACTACTTCTAAAAGTCACATTATTTGACCCCCTACCAATATGAGCCTAATACACATTCCTAATTTTAAAAACACCTAATTTCACTATATATGGTAGGTATCCATTTTTTCATTAACATTTTTTATACCCTTTTATATTTTTTCATTAACTTTGAGCTCCATTTTTTATACCCGTCAATATAAAAACCCTTTACTCCCTATATATCCTCCAATATATTATGTCATTTTTTCCTCAAAACATATCCCCCAATATAAACCCACGTGGTATGGTATTTCTCCCCTAGTGAAGCCCCTATGTATAATAATAGGTTTTATAATTTTGAGATTTAATATTAGTAATAGAAAAAGTAATCAAAATAAAGGATAGCTTTGTCATTGAAGAAATTTGATGAGAATGAATTATACTATGTTTACAAGAAGATGAACACAAAAGCGGATAAGTTGGGTACTAAAGCATCAATTTTGAAGTAATGTGTAATGGAGATATATAAAACACAAATTTTATTTACCCCTTTGCAATGATGTTTAAGAAATATATGGATAAAAAGGAGGTACATTCTAGGAGATCAATGGGAAGAACAAATGAACATAGAAGCAAACAAATTGGGTGATAAAGGAGCAATTTTAAAGCAAGGTGTAATAAAGATAGATCAAGCACAAGTTTTTTTTTTCAAGGAACAAGCGTAATTTTCATTAAGATTGTCAAGAAAATTACATGTTGTATGCCAGCATTGTGTTATGCTTTCTCTACTGTCTGATGATGGAGTTCTATGTTACCTAAATATTACAAAATCCTTCAATAATTTGAAGGTCTAAAAACTGCATACAAATTGTTTAGTGGATTGTTTTGCATATAATGAAAGCAAGAGAAACAAAATAAACCAGAGAGACCAAAAATGGATTGATCTTGTCGATCAATCCCTGGCACCTGCCTCCACATCTATATACATCATGTGATAAACCTAGAAGAAGTCACCATTCCAGTATTCATGTATTATCCATTTTCCTCTATTCAGCTGCACAACCCCTTTGGAAAGAATGTCAGTGACTTCATTCCTTTCCCTGTAAATGTGACAACAGACAAAAGATTCGAACTATGATTTAAGACCAATTGTTTCTTCCAACAAATCTTTGAGTGTGTGCACATGATAGTGATAATATCCATTTATCCAGTTTATGATGAGATGAGAGTCCCCAAAGGTTTGGATCGAAGGGCAATGTTTTTCCAGGGTGAAAAGTAGTAGGTGTCTAAGGCTGTTGAGTTTGGCATAGTTGTTTGTTCCCCTACCTAGCCCCACTTTTAATTTGAAGTTTGCAGCCTCTGATATGTGTAGGATGGCTCCTCCCCCACAACCTTGTGTGTTGGAAGAGCCATCAAAGTAAGCCCAAGGTTGGTTCTTATCAATAGTTTCAAGGAAAATGGTTCGGGGTGGGGGGGACGATATTTTTCTTCAGGGAGAGAGTTGTAGATAGCTAGGATGTTTTTGCACAAAGTTGCACCTAATATAATTTTGTCATAAAAAATTCTGGAATTCCTGGTGATCCAGATGCCCCAGCATGTGATGAGTGGCAGGTTTTTTTGTTTCTAATTTGGTGACTTGGACCACCAAGTCTCCCAAGCCTCTATGATATTATTGTCAGTCCTCTAATAGGGAAAATTATGCCCCTGAGTGATTGTATTCTAGATCTCAACTGAAGCTCGATAGTGAAGGAATAAGTGGTTTGCGTCCTCAGTGGCAAAGTTGCAGATGTTGTATCTTGACAACCCATGGATGTTTTGCTTAGCCAGATTATGATTAGTGGGAATTTTGTTGGAGATGATAGCCCAAAATAGGAGTCTCGTTTTGTGAGGGGCTTTCAGTTTCCAAATAGAGCTCCACCACCAGCACTGAGGATTTGTGGCATGAGATTCCATTAATGAATCAAAACCTGCTTTGGGGGAATAGTTTCCTATGGCAGCCTTGGCCCAGATAAGGTTGTCTTCTCTTTTTGAGATCTTAACATTTTCTTCCTCGAGGCCACCAATAAAGCCAACCCAATCCTCTCTCCATCTATCACTGATGCCCAAAGTGTCAAAGTCCTTCCAACACCTGTGAGGTTCATCTGCCCAATCAATGTCTTGAATGTGATCTAGGAGGGTATGACCAGTCTCACTGAGATCCCTTCTCATATCATGAGGGAAGATGTGGACATTCCCACTGCTAGCCCAAGGATCAGCCGCTATCCTGATTTGAGTACCATTCCCCACCTTCCAAGCCAATCTAGATTTTATGATGTTCATTGAGTGAATTGCTGTCTTCCAGATGATTAAGGCCCCCGAGTGGTGGTGCTGAGTACTACGGATCTAGTCAATGGGGGACTATGGAAAGATATACTTTTTGTAGATTACTTTTATCGAGAGGTTGTTTGAAGAGATAATTTGCGAGACCAATTTAGCTCCCAAGGCTTTTATGAAATCTTGAGGCTCTTTTAGGCCCCAGCCTCCCCACTTTTTAGGTTTAGCTATCAAATCCCAATTAACCCAAGTGAATACTTTGCCATCAGCTTGTCCCTGCCAAAGGAACCTACGAAAAATCCATCTGATTTTGTGGTGGATGCCTTTGGGAATCTAGGCCAAAGACATCCAATAGACTAGGATAACCTCTAGAACTGATTTGCTAAGGGTGAGTCTCCCTGCCCTAGAAAGCCATCTCTGTTGCTAGATATTAATGTGGCCTTGAATCTTTGCTGTCATCCAGGCCCAGTCAGCAATGTGATATCCATTAGGTTTGAGGCAAAACCCCAGGTATCTTAGACTAGCATCCAAGTCTTGTCGCACAAAAGAAAAATGTTGGGAGGTAAAGTGTTGCTCATTAGGATGGCAGGAGCTGAAAGTAATCATTGATTTTTTGGTGTTTGGCTCCATTTCTATAACTTTGCAAAATAAATTTAAAATTTCCTTGAAAGTACAGGAGTCACTAGGGGACCCGTTTAGAAAAATTAGAATATCATCAACAAAGATAAGGTGAGAGATGGTGGTCATGTCGCTGATCCTGACACCCCTTAGCAAGCCATTGTTCTTAGCTACAAATATAAGTCTGTTGAGTCCTTCCATTATCAGTAGAAACAAGAGAGGGGAGAGAGGGCAACCTTGTCAGAGCCTCCTTTGAACATGAAAAATCTTTAAAGCTGCACCATTTATGAGGACACTAAAGGACACTCCAGAGAAACAGCTACCCACCCACTTGATGAACTGGTGAGGAAGCCAATATTGGTTAGAATGAGTTGTAGATAGGTCTAGCTAACCTTGTCGAGGGCTTTAGATAGATCAATTTTTAGAATGGAGGTTTTTATCAAATCAGATTTGATTGAATGGAGCATTTCTTGTGCAGTGCCAATAGCTTCCTACATATGGCGGTGGCTAAGGAAAGCAATTTTTTCTTTAGAGATCATTCTTGAGAGGATGGGTTTAATACGAAGGGCAATGATTTTGGAAAAAAACTTATAGATGCAGTTGCAGAGAGAGATAGACCTAAAATCATCAAAGGGATGGGGGTTATCCACTTTGGGGATAAGGGAAAGGAATGTAGAGTTAAAAGCCTTAGCCATAACCACTATGATTTGGTAGTCTTCTGCAACTAGCGATAGGTCTTGACCAATGAGCTCAAAAAAAGCAACGAAAAATTCGATTGGCCAACCATCCAACCCTGGACTTTTATCTTTGCCCATGCTTTTGAGGGTTGCCTCTAGCTAAGCTAGACTAATGGGGGCATTTAGAATCTCCTTGTCCCCTTCATAAAAGAAAAGAGGAATTGCCTCTATAGCTTGGAGAATCTTCGCTATGTTAGCTTCCCTGGGTCTCTTGTAGATATCTGAGAAATGTCTGACCACCAGGTCCACTAGCTGAGTCAAAGTGTTGGCTTCTCTTTCGTGTTTGTCCCTTAGGCCCCATATGGTGTTGATGTTCCTCCTACCTCTGGAAAACTATTGGAAGAACTTGGTGTTTAATGAAGCACAAGTTTTATTTACACCTTTTCCATGATGTTTAAGAAATATATGGATAAAAAGGAAGTATATTCTAGGAGATCAATGGGAATAATAAAGTAAAATAAAGGGGTGTTCGGAAAACCAATCATGCCATCCCCAAAAACCATACCCTATAACCCGACATAGAACAAACATTGGAATATAAATTCACATGATGGATATGTGTATGATAGACAAGATAACATTTCTCTAGAAATAAAAATGTGTTTCAGAATGCAAGATGGCGAGGAGGAAAAATGTGGAGAGTGCTCAAGTATGATAATCTCTCTCCTATTAAATAATGGGATAGAGCACCAAGACTTCATTCTGTTGAATTAAATGTGATCTAAGGCAGAGCAAGTTGCGTAGGTAAATCGGTGGTCGAAATGGATTATCTTTGCAATAAGATGATTAGGGCATATTGGATGATAAATCTTCCACTTAGACAATGTCGCTTCAATTTTTGAGTCCCACCAACTTCTATAGAGTATGCGCTTGCTAATGAAATGCCAAACATGACTGGGATCTAGCATATCATTCTTTTTCAAATTCTAAGTTGCAAGTGGATAGAAATAGAGACTATAGAGGCCCATTATAGTGAATAGGAGCACGAGAATTAACCACAATCCATAGATAATATGTTGAAGGCAATGGTGTAACTGGTGGAAAGAGTGAGTAAAAGAAAGGAATTGGTAGAGAGGGAGAAAGATGCAAAACTGGATTATTGGAGAAAAAATATGAATGGATTCAGATAATATTATTTAAAAAATTGGCAATAATGGAGACAGATATTGCAGTACTTAATCTTAGAATCAACGGAGTGGAGGCATACATAAACAAGGAGAAAACAAGGGTGCATAATCTATAGGAAGAAAACAAGGACGCAGTTGCAGAAGTTGGAGCATATGGAACTTGATAAATCTTAAATATGGAATATGTTATGCACGTATGTCTTGTGTTTAGGAGTTTTTTGCGAAGTATATTGCAGATACCAGTGTAGAATTGTAGTTAGAAGATCTCAAAGAGGAAAGAAAAGACTTTTGTGGATGTATTGGAACAGTAAAGCCTATGAAAACACTAAAAAATGTAAAGAGTTTTGACCTTGCAACCAATGTTTCTTTTAATGAAAAATGATAATTATTTCATTTTTATATATATGTTTTATAATTTTAGATTTTAGGTTTTTTAATAATATTAATTTTATAATAATATCATCATTATGTGACATCATGAATAATAATAACAATAACAATAACATTCAAATTAATATTAAAAACATATCATTAACAACATCATTGATACAATGTTAATAATGTTTAGAAAAATAATGTTATTAATCATAATAATTTTTTAAAATAATTAACATTTAATTAAACAAAATAACCATAATATTAGTAATAATATTTAAATTATAACATTAACATTAACAATATTTTACCAATAATATTAATATTATTAATTACTTTAACATTGTTAGCATAAATAGTAGTAACATTAATATTGACAAATATTATTAATATTTTCTTTCTAATAATTAATAATATGTTTATTAATAAAAAATAAATTTTAAAATTCTATTCTCTCTAAGAAAATGATTACATTATTAATAATATTAAAGGTTAAGAGAATGTGTTTCCTAATGACATTATACAACTTGAGTGGGTCTAATGGTTAAGAGCATGTGTTCCCCCCTAAGAGGTCATGGGTTCAAAACCACAGGGGGAGTAGAGTATGTATGCCTTTGTAGACTTAGTAGTCAAATTGTTGCATAGAGGTGGGTCCCTTGTCCCACAAACAAGGGGGTCTCATGCATCAATTTGTGGTGTGACCTTAAAATTGGATAATAATATAATAATTAACATTAATAATGTTAATATAAATAACATTAAGATTAATATTAAATAATAGCATTAATAATATTTACATTCTAATCAATCATGGTAAAAAAAACTCAAACATGGTCATATATGGTTAAAAATTTCCAACATGCTTAATCATTGTCACTCATTATCAGCCATCCTCAATGATACAACACCTTATTTAACCTTAGTCAACCATGGTTAACCTTGGTTAACCTTAGTAAACTAGGGTCAACCATGGCCAACACTCTTAACCTAGAAAACCCCTTGCTCTATGAATTCCTAATGGCCAACTCGGGTCAACCATGGTTGGAATGGCATAACATGGTCAACCAAGGTTTCTATGGTTGAAAATGTTCAACCATTGTCAAAATAGGAAACCATAATCTATCATAGAAAGGTATGCTTAGCTATGGCTAAACATGTGAAGCCATAGCTAATCATGTTCAACCATGGGAAAACTTAAGTCAACCATGGTTACTCATTGTCATCACTGGCAACCATATTCATCATAATCAACATTTGAAAACCATGGTCAACCCATGCTCAACATGGCCAACAATGGTTAATATGGTCAAACATGGTCAACCTAGGTCACCATGGTAAAACATGGCCAGCCATAGTCATTCATTGTCAATATAGATAACCATAGTCTATTATGGAAAATTATGGTCACCATGGCCAAATTATTCAAACCATATTCACCCATGGTGAACTTGGTCAAGCCATGTTCACCCATGATTAAACAATGCTCACCAATAATCAGTGTTTAATAATATTAATATTAATATGGTTTAAAACACATTTGTTTACTAATGTGGTTGATTATGTTTAACTATGTTTGATCGAACGTTGCAATGAAACATTACAAAATTAGTCAACCACATTTACTAATCTAGTTGACTATGTTCAACTATGTTTGAACTGTGTTTAACAATCAACACTCTTCAAGTTCAGTCAAACATGATCACCTATTGATATTATTGATAAATATCAATAATCAAGCATGTTGTGATGTCAAAATGGTACATAAATCTATCCAAGTTAATATTGATAATCAAACATCTTGTGATATCAGAATGGCATATAAATCTATCCAACATTACAATGTGACAAACATTGCTGCAATGTGACAAACCTTGTTGCAATGTTACATTTCGTTGTCATTTATCTAATGTTGCAATGTAACATTACAACATTAGTCAACTACATTTACTAATGTTGTTGACTATGTTCAACCTGTTTGACTATGTTTGAGAGTCAACACTCTTCAACTTTGCTAAAACATAATCACGATTCACCATTTAATTTGATTAATATTAATAATCAAACATGGTAATCCATATTGGTAAAAAATATACGAACATAGCCAAACAAAGTCAACCAATAGTCAAACTTTGTGAACCATAATGGTCAATCAAGGTATCTATGGTCAACTGTGGTCAGTCGTGGCCAACCATGGCTAACCATGGCCATCCATAGCCAACCATGTTCAACCATGAGAAACCATAGTCAACCAAGGTCACTATTTCCAACCATGACCACCAATGGTCAACATGGTTAGAATGTTCAACTAAGGTCAACCATGGTCAACCAAGATCAACCATGGTAAACCATGGTTAACCAAGGTCAACAAAGATAAACATGGCTATAATGGTTGAACATGGTCATCCATGATACACCATGGTCAACCACGACCAACCATGATTAGCCATAAAGGTTAATCAAGATCTCTATAGTTAGAATGTGTTAAGTAAACTTGACTCAGGATAGTGTCAAAGTTGACCAAGTTAACCAGTGATGGTTTTGTGGCACATGGTATTGTGCACTCATAGTATTCTGCTTGTGGTATTATATGTAATGGAGCTTATAAAAGGCTGGAAGGACTTCATTGTAATGTAAGACATAGAGGTGAGCGGTGAAGGCTCACTTGGTTGAACTGTCCAGGGTTTTTGCCAATGCTAATGAGACCTTATTAGGATGGGTTTTTCCCAGGATTTGTGGTTTTCCTGGATAAACATTTGTGTTTATGTGTTTTTGGTTGTTTTTGGTTCTTTTCTTATATATATATATATATATATATATATATTCCTCTTGGTAATTATTTATGTTATGCAGTAAACTTCTTAACAACTGGTATCGGAGCCAAATATTGGCTTCAAAGGGATTCTTTGATGCCAGGGGTTTGTAGTGCCTGATGAGATCAATGAAGCATTTTTATAGATCTGCGTCTAGAAAATAATGGTGGAACAATCGTACTTGGAAGAACCTCGAGGAGAATGTGCGGAAGATAGTGCCGTAACTGCTAGGGATCGCAGTGCATTTGTGATATTTACCAGTTTGGAACATGCTAACGATTTGTTCAAGATTCATGCGACTATTTAAAGAAGGTTGAGAGATACCTTTGGTGTGCACTGCATGCAGGTCAATAGAAGAAAATTGTTCATGCGGCTTCGAAAATTGTTTGTTTTCTACTATGTGAGGCCACTAGTGCTAGAATCCACAAGGTTCTCGGGCTCGCAGTTGGAGTGGTTTGATAGAAGTTTTTGAG
Source organism: Pinus taeda (assembly GCA_000404065.3). Lineage (NCBI taxonomy): Eukaryota > Viridiplantae > Streptophyta > Pinopsida > Pinales > Pinaceae > Pinus > Pinus taeda. Next base: position 11,649 of record APFE031402469.1, on the reverse strand, counting down.
CAAATCAAATTGAGAGAGGATGGATCAGAATCCCAGTAGCAATAAACACACACACACACAACAAAATATAAAAATTAATGAAGTCAAAAATATTGCATGTAAATGGGCATACTACTATAAGACCTGGTAAGGCATGTGTACCCCTTGGTGATCACCAGTAAAGTCTGGGTTAGACCTAGGTGATAGGGGATGTCAGGTTAACAATACCCTAGGTAAAAACCTTGAGGGGGGTAAGAGCTAGAGAGAGTGGGTTTGTCTCACTTAGTAGGTTTGGCTGGAGTTAGTCAAGGAACCCCAAGTCAAGTTTAAGGGAGCAATTGTTAAGTAAACTTGACTCAGGATAGTGTCAAAGTTGACTAGGTTAAATAGTGATGGTTTTGGGGCACATCGTATTGTGCATTCATAGTATTATGCCCGTGGTATTATATGTAATGGAGCTTATAAAAGGCTGGAAGGACTTCATTGTAATGCAAGACCTGGAGGTGAGCGGTGAAGGCTCACTTGGTTGAACTGTCCAGGGTTTTGGCCAATGCTAACGAGATCTTATTAGGATGGGCTTTTCCCTAGATTTGGGGTTTCCCCGGATAAACATTTGCGTTTATGTGTTTATGGTTGTTGCTGGTTATTTTCTTTTATATATATTCCTCTCAATAATTATTTATGTTATGCAGTAAATTTCTTAACAGAATGGTCCAACATGGCCAACCAAGATCAACCATGGTCAACCAACATTAAAAATAGTCATCCAAGATCAACATGGTTAACATGGTCAAACATGGTCAACCAAGGTTAATTAAGGTCAACCATGATCAACCATGGCCAAGCATGGTCAATTATGGTCAACAAAGATCAGCCACGGTAAAACACGATCAATCAAGATTAATTATGGTCAATAATGGTCAACCAATATGAACATGGTTAGAATGGTCAAATATCATCAACCAACGTCAACCATGATTAACCATGGTTGATCATGATCAACAATGATAAACCATACTTGTCAAGGATGATCCCTATGGTTAGAATCGTTGAACATGGTCAACCAAGGTCTATATGGTTGAATATGTTCAACTGTAATGGTCAATCAAGGTCTCTATGGTCAACCCTAGTTAACCATGATTAACTATGGTCAACCATGGTTGAACCATGGTTAACCATGATCAACTATGGTAAACCATGAAAAACCATGGCCAACCATGATTAACTATGGTAAACCATGAACAACCATGGCCAACCATGCTTAACCATGATCAACCATTTTCAACCACAGTAACTTATGGTCAAACATGGTTGATTATGGTACCAATTGTCAACCATGGCAAACCGTTGTCAATGAGAACACGTTAGCATTAGCTATTGTCAACTATGGTAAACCATTATCAATCATGGTTGAATATGGTAAACCATGATCAACCATGGTTGATTATTAATATTAACTTGGATAGATCACCCATGGTTAACCAAGATTAACATGGTTAGCCAAGGTTGACCATGGTCAACCATGATCGACCATGGTCAACCATAATGGTGAACCATGATCAACCATGGTCAACCAAGGTCAATTAAGATCAACGTGGTTACCATGGTCACACATCCTCAACCAAGGTCAAATAAGGTCAACCATGGTGAACAATGGTCAAGCATGATCAACCATGGTCAACCGTAATTGTAACAACCCTGGGTTATGTAATAAAATTAATGAAGGAAAAATAAGACCAAGACCATGGGACACGTATTCTAAGATGAATGTTGGGAAAAAAATCCTAGTGTTGGTGCTCACTTGGTTTCTTATGGCTAAGGGAAATTGGAAAAGGATTTTGAAAGACAAAGAGGCATTAATTGGCATTTTATTTATGAAAATAATAGAAATTAGGAGAAAATGAAGGTGAAAGGTCACAGGTTGCATGCGAGGAGGAGAATGGAGGGAAAATGATGGAAAATGATGAAAATAGTAGACTCACTAATAAAAAGGCTTTTGGGGATCAATTCATAACCTTTTGTCAGTTCAGTTTCGGAGCTCTTTCTTCATTCTCTCTCTCACACACTTAGAGTATTCTTAGAGCACTCTAACATTGGAGGAAGGAGGGAAAAGGAAGGACAATAAATCAAGGGGAGAAAAGATGAAGCAAGGAAGAGTGGGATAAATTGGCTATATTGGGATTACTTACAGGTATCGAATTCCATGTATGATTTCCTTTCTAGTTTTGGCACACATGGTATATGCATCTATGTTCTTGGTTCTCTTATTGTCATTCACATGGGTTTTTCTAGCTGTGATAATGGTATTCATCACTGGATTTCCAATTCTAGATAGCCATGGTGTGATGTTGTTTCTCTTACTTGGTTGAGATGGATTTTCGGATGGTTTCAAAACTGAGTGGGGTGGTCTCAGGAAATAGCAAAAGGCTTAGGAATCCCTTGAACAATAATGGTTGAATACATGGTAAAGCTTTGTTGTGAATACCCTCGTTGGGCCTATAAATCCCTTGAATGGTAATGGAAGGATGCATGATAAATCCTAGAGGGTGGAGAGATATGGATGCATCCATGCTTGTATACACCTAGTGATCCGTGGACCAGTATATGGTGGGATTGTGGTAAACCCTGGTAGTGTATGTTTCCTTTTTAGGCCTAAAAATTTCTCGCAAGATTGTATTAAAGCTTGGTTATATAGATTAGGGTTTCCGGCCTAGGAATCTTTGACCAATATTGGATGCATATACAGTAAATCCTGAGGAAGCCTTGATCAGTTTTATTGTCAGTCCCACATTCATCCTTGGAATATGGCACAAAGTTGATTGGCTGAAAGAAAGATTTTGTTCAACACAATATATGGTCGGGTGGTACGTGCAAGTCCCTGACTTGGTTGGCCTTTGCATATGTTCGTAAGAGCTCGTTTCCTCATGTTTTCCATGTGTAAATGTACTTATTATTATCTAGTTTTAATGGTTGTGCTATCATTGTTATTATGTTGGTTATACGATGGTTATAAGCATGGTTTATGACATACTTTGGTTATGGATCTCGCCATGTTTTGACTATTAAATGAAATTCTAATGAATGTATCACCTAATAGATGGTAATGTAGATATTGTGAGAGGGCAACAACCACTCTTGACAAATCTCAGATAAGTATAAGGTCCCTATGTTCAGATGTGTTTATATGACTAGTACATTACATATTTACGATGTGTTTGACAATCTGTTTATCATGGTTAAGATGACTATGGTTAGCTCCTTATTCAAGTTTCACATCAAAGGTTGGTTCTTCTTGTTAGTTATCATTTCTGATAATTTCATCAAGTTATGCGCAGAGGCCTGAGTCTTAGCTCTGAACAAGTGGTTCAAATTTTGGGATTGTTGGCACATAACTACCTAAACAAGGCTTTAGTCACATGGATGCCTTTATGTGGGAGCAACTAGAGAGTTTTAGTCACTCGGAGGGCTTTTCATGGGAGTGATTAGGGGTCTAACTCAAAAAAAAACAATCTAACTCAAAGGTTGGGCACCTGGAGTGGTTGGTTACACCCTGGGGGTCCTATAGCTCCTCAGAAAGGTCAATTTGGTGTTTGGTATGTCGATTCCACTTCCTTAACTATACATTGGGAGTTGAATCATATCATAGTAACTGTTCCTTACTTTTTTATGTTGGTGGACCGATTAGCTTGGGTAAATATAGGAGGAGGGTGTTACAGAGTGGTATCAGAGTGGGTTCAGTTCCCTTTGGGTGGTTTTTGGTTTTTGTTCTCTTTGGGTGATATCTGATACGACAGAGTGGTATCAAAGCATGGTTCAACCCTTTGGAATGTATGGGAAGAATGTTTTTATCATGCATAGATGTTGGTTTCTTAATTGTCATTTATGCTTGTGGTCTATGTGTTTGTTGCATATTCATGTTGGTGGTCATTGTTGCAGTTGTGCTGCTGTGTGGAAGTTGATGGTGTTGTTGTTGGATGTGGTCATCATGAGTGCATGTCGGTTATGCATTTTCTATGCATGTTAGTTCCTATATGTCATTATGAATACATTGTCATGGTTATGGTATATCTATGCATGGTAATTGGATGATGGTTGAAATGATGTCTATTTACTTATATGCCTATGATTATACATGTCTTGTTCTAATCTAGTTGATCTTGTAGATGGGATATCCACCCCTGAGATATACTAAGGTATGTGAATTCTATATATATTTTGGTTTAGCTAACATGGTGTACTTGTAGGAAGAAGATCAAATATGACTAGAAAGATGGTTGACTACAGTTCACGAGACTAACCCTATAGATCATATGAACAACATGGTGATGGGTACTCTCCCAACATAGCAGACACATTGACAAGTTTGAAGGTAGAAGTAAGAAGTCACAAAGAAGATAATGAAAAAATCATTCAGGCACAGGAAAAACAATCAGAGGTCAATACAATTATCCTTTAGATTTTATCAGACTTGTAGACACAGGGACTGCTTAAGATCAGCCATGGGCAGGAGGATAGGACTAATGGGGCATATGGTAGTAGGTCTTATGGTGGACACAAGTCAGATAGAGATGAGACGATCAAAGATGGCAGGTTCTTGGATATACCTGATAGGATAGGTGATGGACACATGTTCTATTCTATCTCTAGTTCCAAGAGGTACCATGCTCATCATCATTATCATCCTTACAAGAGGAATGATAGGGGATTTTTTCTAGATGAGTCCAAGAAGGAAAATCCACCTACCTTTGATGGAGATTTGAAGAAGTCAGAAGATTCAAAGATATGGTTACTCAGGATGAAGAAGTTCTTTGAGTTGCATGATTACACAAAGAACATGAAGGTCTGAATAATTATCTTTAGCCTCAAAAGAAAAGCATACATCTGATGGGAATATGTGAAGTGGTTTAGAGACATTAGGATAGAAGAGTTGAGGTGGCGTGAATTTAAGATAATTTTCATGAAGAAATATTTCTCACAGAGGTACTATGACAGTACAGCTAATGAATTCTATGAGCTAAAGATGGGATCAATTATAGATGAGGAGTATATGAACAAGTTCCTATAGTTTTTGAGGTATGTATCGTATATTAAGGATGAGAAATCCAAAGTTCATAGTTTTTTTGGTGGATTACCATTAGCATTTAAAGATAAGATTGAGTATGATGAACCTCAATCACATGAAGAAGCCATTGGGAAGCTGAATCACCGTTATGAGAAATCAAAGCATAAGACAAAATCTTAACAAATTTGGAAAGGGAAATTAAAACCTAAGGGAAAGTGGCCACCAAAGTGAACAAGACCTCAAGATGTAGGTGAGAAAGAGAATGTTGTTCCTTACAAGAGGTTTAATGTACTTGGACATGGACATGGGTCATGACCTGGAGAGCAGTATAATAAAGGTGATGGTAAGGGACAATTGTAGTGTTGGATATGTGGAAAGGAGCATCTCAAGAGAGTTTTCCCGCAATATCAAGGTGGCAGGCCTCAGAATTAGAGTGCACGAGAAGCGTAGATAGTTTGGAATTTTGGGAAGAGAATTTATCGGATCTATGTAGCATTAGATAATAGATAGGAATATCACCAGACATCTATTATGGAGATGGATGGTAAGTTTTGTGATCAAGTGGTTCCTATTTTGATTGAACCAAGATCCAATTATAGTTATGTTAATCCTAACCTGTTGGATAAGTGTGGTTTGAATAAATAAGTGCATGTCAAATCTTCGTTAGTGTAGTTGGCTATAGGTACAAAGAAAATAATTCACCATTAGGTAAGAGATTGTGCATTTGATTTGAATCGTATGCCTACATTAGTGCATTTGAATGTACTTCAATTGAGATCATACAATATGATATTGGGTATGGACTAGTTGTATCATGACAAGACTAATGTGGATTGTTGTGACAAGGCTATTGAGTGGTTGGATGACAAAGGAACATAGGACCTTATGTGGTAATAAAAAGTAAACATCAGATAAGATGGTTATAACTATGTGTTATAGACATTTTTGGGCACTTCAACCCCAATCATAAATGTCCATAAACTGAGGGCTCCTAAGTCCCTAAAAGTGTTGCTTCACTGCCTAAAGGAACAAGGTCAGCTGATTACATCATCTCCCAAAAGTTCTCCACTGAAAACTGCTCATAAATGGTCAAAACTGGACCATACTAAAAGCTCAATGCAGAGGGTGCGATGCATACCACCTTCCCAGTGTACAAGTTGCGATGCATACTGAATTTCTCCTCT